>JBCNJP010009847.1:0-26243 GCA_039602395.1 Deinandra increscens subsp. villosa | reverse complement strand
TTATAGCTGCTAGGGGTGTGCAAGAATCCGAAAAAACCGACTCGAAACCAAAATAACCGAAAAAATCAAACCGAAAAAACTGAATCCAAATAGAAACCGTCGGATTTGGATTGAACTTTTCTAAAATCCGAAATTTCGGATTGGTTTCGGTTTTAGCTAAAAAGAAAATCCGAAAAAACCGAACCGATCCATTTAATTATTGAAGGTTTTCAAATTGAAAAAATATTTATAATCATTAGGATCTTTGAGTCTTTGTGATTAGATCATTATGCAACTTTAATTTTTGTTTGAATGTCATTTGAGTGTTTGAGATTAGATCTTTAAGGTTTTGTTTGATTTTGGATTGTTATGCAACATTATGGATCCTTGACCTTGAGTCTTTGATATTAAATCGTTAAAGATTTGTTTGAATGTATTTGTTTGAGATTGGGTCATTTTGCAAGGTTATGAATTTTGAAGTTTTATTTTGAATGCTATTAGTAGTCAATTAATCTATAATTAATAAATAAGTACACCAAAATTTAATATTATTAGTTTTTTTTTTCAGCCCAAAAGTTCATATGGATTTGAATCCGAAAAAACCGAATCCAAACCGTAAAAAACCGAAATCCGAAATCCGTGAAACCGAAAAAACCGAATCCGAACGGATTTGAAAATTATAAAAACCGAAGTTCGGTTTTGGATTCGGTTTTAGCCAAAATCCGATCCAAACCGATCCATGCACACCCCTAATAGCTGCGTTCTTTTTATGTTATAAGAATTATTACAAGGTTATACAGAAACGGGTGTAGTTTCATATCAAATTTCACTAAACGTTTATAGTTTTGTTGTTTCAAGTGTCATAATTCTTTCCTAAAGCCTTTAATTTGAAGTTACAATTCTCTTGTATATCCGGTTAGGGAAATGGCTTGGATCGAGAATTCAGTTCAAACGGATAAACAACATATCCTTTGAGATACAGATTCACCACTTAAAAAGTGATAGAACTAATCAGAATTTAAGATACATAAACACCACTTGAATCTGTAATTAGTATCCAAAATCACCACTTAAACTACGGGTTTTGAGTTAACAATGGAAGCTAGTCCCTCGAATGAGAGCAAATTAGGAAAACAAATCATGACCATTTTTCCTCCCGCATTATACAAGCGGTAACACGCGGATTCTCGAAAACTAGTTTTATTTATTTATTTTGAAAGATTTACTTTATTGATATACTAGGTTAGTAACCCGTGTATTACACGGGTTGAGCTCATTTTACATACATATAAAAACGATTAAAATAATCAAATTTATTATTTTTGACAAATTGTTGATCAGTTTACTTAAAATAATCAAATTATCGAGTAAATTTATCAAATTCACATTAAGTTTTTCAAATTTTTTTTTTAAAAGGAAATTTAGTTTTGACAAAGTTGGTAATTATACTTAATTGATATAATTTAATAAATTAATACTTGAATGTGGTTTTCACATGTGGCAATGATGATGTGGACCTCCTAGAAATGAGACATGTGGCACTCATTTTAGTGCTTTATTAGGATTAAAGATATTATTTGTTTGCTTTTGAAAGTCAAAGGTTCGTCTAGAGGCGATCGTGTGTTTCATTTATCATGTGAATGTCGAACATTTTTCTCCAATAGTTTCTCCTTTTTTGTTCGTTTTTCCCCTCCTTTACCAATCTGTTTTACGATTGCATAAATTTTAATGTTCTAATTATGAGTGATAGTCGTTGTGACGTTCTTTTCTTTGCATTTTCACTTTTGGGAATGTGTCGATATTTTAATATTCGGGTTTTTCATTTTTTTTAACGCACACATCTTCCTGTTTATTTTACAATGGAATACGATTTAATGCATTACATTGAAGTGATGGTCACTGTGTATCTTTTTACTCGTGTTTTTGTATTCGGAATTATGTTTGTATTTTAATATGAATTGTATGTCGGGATGTTTTTCTATTTTTAGTCTACTCTTATTTTGTTATCTATGTTACGATATCCCCTTTATATAACATTGAATTGTATTGGATTCCATTAATTAATTGTTTTATGTGCACAAGGTTTTCTCGTCGCAACACAAAGTAAGGGTGAGCATGGTTCGATCGGTTCGGTTCGGTTTTGGGCTCGAACCGAACCGAAACCGAATGTTTCGGTTCCTAGAAAAAAAAAACCATTCGGTTTCATTTTTTTTTCGGTTCGGTTTTTTTCCGGTTTCGGTTCGGTTTCGGTTTGGTTTCGGTTTTTTTATTGTATGTGATTAATATACTTTTATACTTTAAATATCTAGTCTAAACTCTAAAAACATAATTACATAATCATAACAAACAACTACAATCGTAACATAAATTCAAAAACAAAAAGTCACACATGACACGCGTAACCATACAAAATAAAGTGGTTTTAAATTCAACTGATAGTGTCGCGACTTCAGATGAAATGACGTAGCTAACTGATATTGTCATTAGTGTCGTGATTTCGTTTGGACGTTTGGTGTTCTTGAAAAATGATACTAGTTTAGAATGAAACTACGGTTTAAAGTTTAGAATGATCTTCTTAAAATACTAATTTACACATAGGCCTTCGGTTCGGTTCGGTTTTTTTATCGGTTCGGTTCAGTTTTTATTCTACATGAAACCGAAACCGAACCGTTACTTTCGGTTCGGTTTTTTTCGGTTTGGTTTTTTTCGGTTTTTCTTTCGGTTCGGTTTTATCGGTTTTTTCGGCTTCGGTTCGTTTTTTTCGATTTTTTGCTCACCCCTAACACAAAGAGATGAAAACCTAGTTAAAGATCAAAACTGAAACAAATTTTTGTTTATATTAAAAAGCTATTTTAGTATTTTAAATGTATATCATTTGAATGTGTCTTTTAAGGCCTTATTGTATGTTTTTTTCCTTTCTACTTTAGACATTATTTGTTTTTTATAAACGGCTAGACATTATTTGTTGTTTATAAATATAACATTACTTTAATATCATTACCAAATCATAGGGGTTTGATCCGTAAATTATGTTGGCCGAAAAGTATTTTAAAAATAAATGACAATTAAGTAATTATATTTTGCAGCTTTGCTGGCCTTTCCTTTTTACTTTTTTCTTTCCCCTTTTAATTAATTAATTTTCATACCAAATAGTTCCATTAAAGTATTCCATCTATTTGACTTGCTGTAGAGAAACAATCACTATCAACATTTTATAAACACTTAATTTTTCCCCTACCTTTTATTTTCTAATATTTTAGTAACTTTACTTATGATTCTCTAAAGCATAATAAGTTAATAAATTGGTGTTTGGTTAACAATTATGTAAATAAACTAAATATACTGAAAATTTTAAATTAAAAATATAGGATATGTTTGACAATAGAACAAAAAAGAGAGCAAGTAGTGACGAAAGAAGTGCCTCTTTTTTTTATCTATATAATGAATAAAAATTATTAAAGACACATGCTATAACTATATTCATTCTTATTAAATTTTGACTTTTTTTCTCAGTGAAAAAATGATTTTAAAACTAATTCATCAAATTGGTGTACTGATGAATGGTGTGTAGATATACTTTATTATATATTATTTTTATAAAGAATACACCAATATGAGTACAAAATATATTGATTTAATCAGTTTTATAGTTAGTGAGTTATGGTGATTATGAGCTTAAATTAATAATATTACGTTTCACATGTGCTCTAAGAATTCATGAGTCAAGCTTTAAAGTTATTATTTTAAGAATATTAGTTTTCTATTTATTTTTAAATGAAAATAAAAGAAAAAAATAATTTAAAGTGAGATTACATTTGCTCTCGTGTGATGCAGAAAGAAAAAGAGCATAAATTGAAATGGGCTGTTGGCCCAATTGGCAAAGAGAAAAAAGGAAGCAGCAGTTCGACATTTAGGGAGGTTCGGACGGCAAAAGGCAGGGTGCCTTAGGGCACGATTCGAAGGCCACAAGTGGGTTTGCTGCAGGACAGAATTCGAAAGACGAAGCTCAACCGAAGGGGTGATTTCTTTTCATTGTTTAATTTTAGTTTGGTGTTTAGATATTTTGGTTGTTCATGTTAATGAAGAATATTATTATAGTGACGTTATTCTACTTCTTTATTAATATGATTAGCTAAACTATTGGTGATCACGATTAGGAGTAGGTTTTGTTGGCCCGATTAATTCATAAAAAGCCTGAAGCTACAAGTCGGTAGATGGGCTCGGCCCATCCTAATGTGTGGAGGGGTTGTTCGGTCACTCTTAATGTGTAGAGGGACTAAAACTGACTTTATTAATATGTATAGGGTTGGTTTAGGATACTTTTGTATTAGTCTCTAATTATGATACTTGGTCCCCAAGTTAGGTTTAGAGTCTATAAATACTAGAGATCAAGGTAGGGTTTCTTGTATCAAGAGAGTATTCCTAATTAGAGAGTTTTGAGTGATTTTCTTTCTAATAAAACTTGAGAGTTATTTGAGTTTTACAATTATATTCTTGATATCAATCCTTTAATTGGTATCAGAGCGGTGAGGTTCTGGTTTAAGATCAAATTCGTCAAGACGGACGAACTTGATAAAGAAGCGGTTTACACGTATCTCGGTCGTCAACTCATCTTGATTAAAAAGGAGGTAGCCGGCAAGTCTGGTGGATTGCTTCATAATCAAGTTGCAATACTATTGAGATAAGGTAGCTGCTATATTAAATTCTACTGCCACGTGATTCTTTCAGTTAATTAGAGAAGGATCTTGGCATCTTAAAAACCCGTCAAGTTGGACGGTAATCCGGTATACAAACCAAAGGGAGGGAACTTCGAAGAATCCAAGAAAAAAAAGATCAGGCAAGTTTTGGCCAAGATCAGAAGGGGTATTCGAACTAGGGGTCTCCACGAACATAAGGTTTACGATGTCAGTCGGTGTTACGGGTACTCCACCCGCAATCAAGGAACACACGGCTTTCTTGTCTTGTCCGATGCTCACCCCTACGAACTATAATGTGTGGGTGGCACGGATTAAGGCGGTCTTCCGTGTGCATGGGATCCAACAAGTGGTTGAAAACGAAGTGGTGCTAGCCGATAAGAAAAAGGACGATATCGCTATTGCACTTCTGCTTCAATCTATCCCCGAAGAACTAGTACTTCAAGTCGCTCACTACGATTCCGCGAAGGAGATATGGGACGCCTTGAAAACACGTTACGTGGGGGTCGATAGAGTTCGGGAAGCACGCATGGCTACGCTGGAAACCGAGTTCGAGAACCTACGGATGAATGAAGGGGACTCGATAGATGATTTCGCAGCAAAGATATCTAAACTCACGTCCAAAGCATCAAGCCTTGGAACGGAGTTCGCGGACAAGAAGTTAGTTCGTAAACTCCTCGGGTCGGTACCACAAAAATTCATGCCTATTGTTGCATCTATCGAGCAATTTGCGGACGTGAAGACCATACCGTTTCAAGAGGCGATAGGAAGGCTAAAAGCCTTCGAGGAGCGGGTGACGGGAACGGCCATTCAAAACGAAACAAGAAGTAAACTTTTGTATTCATCCAACCATGGGGCTGGATCATCAAGCGGATCAGGGTCCGGAAGTTCTACCCGACGTGGTGACAAAGGAATATTTAAACAAGATAAGAGCAATGATACTAGCAAAGAAAAACCAACGAGGATAGTGGCTGGAAAAACAAATAAAGGAACAGCAAAGGATCGCTCGAAGGTTAGGTGCTATCGGTGCGACCAACTTGGTCACTTCGCATCTGTATGTCCGGATCGAAAAAACAAGAACCAAGAAGCCAACCTGATGGATGCGAGTGAAGATAACCCAACACTCTACATGGCAAGATGCGAACCCGAAGCCATCTTCCTTAATGAAAGCAAAGTTCACCCAAAGAGGTACCAATCCGAAAAAACCAAAGAAAATATGTGGTATTTGGATAATGGTGCGAGTAACCATATGACCGGGGATATAAAATTTTTCTTGGAATTAAACAAGTCCGTGTCGGGAGTTGTTACATTTGGGGATGGATCATCGGTAAGAATTAATGGTAAAGGGTCAATCTTACTCGAAGGAAGGTCGGGCGAGCAACGTATCCTAGATGATGTATACTTTATACCGGATTTAAAAAGTAACATTATTAGTCTAGGACAAATGGATGAGGCCGGATCCGAATGAAAGGTGGCATACTAACTGTTGTTGATGAGTGCAACAAGTTGATAATAAAGGTGCAACGATCTAAAAACCGTTTGTACAAGATTCAATTGATTGTGGTGAAGAATCTCACTAATTCGAGTTATGAATTAGGGGGGTGAATGTTGGCCCGATTAATTCATAAAAAGCCTGAAGCTACAAGTCGGTAGATGGGCTCGGCCCATCCTAATGTGTGGAGGGGTTGTTCGGTCACTCTTAATGTGTAGAGGGACTAAAACTGACTTTATTAATGTGTATAGGGTTGGTTTAGGATACTTTTGTATTAGTCTCTAATTATGATACTTGGTCCCCAAGTTAGGTTTAGAGTCTATAAATACTAGAGATCAAGGTAGGGTTTCTTGTATCAAGAGAGTATTCCTAATTAGAGAGTTTTGAGTGATTTTCTTTCTAATAAAACTTGAGAGTTATTTGAGTTTTACAATTATATTCTTGATATCAATCCTTTAGGTTTTGGATATGTTTTTGTATTCAATTTAGTTTATGAATCGGGCTAAACACTTGAGTATGTTTTTATTATCTTGCTAGTAGATGGTTCAAATATATTTTGGTGATTGGGATTTGAGTTAACTTTTGTGTAGAAGAAAAAATTCTTCTTTGTTGAACTTATTGATAACCACCAGTCTTTGGTTTTAATGATCAGTCACCAATGGTTGTTTTACGGGTCTCATATTGTTTGAATTGATATTCATATAGACACATCCTAGCACGGGTTCCTATTCAGTTTCGGATCGTTAGGTCAATTTGGCCGGATTCCTTAGTCTAGTGATTATCCTTCTTTGCAAAATTTAATTTAGTTATGTCTATGTAACTTCTCAACATTGAATTAAGTTATGTCTATGTGACTTTTTCAACATGGTGAATGAATTAGGTTATACTTAGTGGTGCCAATTCCGAACCTACACGTGATCACTTGTTTTTATTTCTTGTTATTCTCATTTTTTTTCTATTTAAAAAAACCAACTTTTACACTTTTTAGTTTTTTTTTAGTTTAATCTAGTTAAATAATCAGATAAAACAAATAACACTGACCACATGCTCTTCGTGGTTACGATACCTGACTTACCCTAGCTACCTAGGTTATTTAGGTTTTTGAAGTGAACCACGACATCCACTATCATGTACTTAAAAGACTAATTTACCAAAATAAGTATTTTCTATATCACTCAATTCCATCTTTTTCGTCTTTGTTACATGATGTACGTCCTGTCGTTCAAGCAACTCTGACCTAATTTTATGATTTCACAAATCGTCATATAAATCTCAACCTCCGCCACCGCTATGAACTTTCACAACCATTAAGCTTTCTGTCAACCGTAAAACATCTATTCCGATAATTAAATCCTTACCATTCCGTCCAACCAAATCCAAACCCCCATTATCTTGTGTTTTTAATCATAGTGTTTGCCTGTTTCACAATCTACTCAACTTTTACGATCATATTCTCCGGTGACTCCGCCACCACCAACCTTTCACCTACTTTCGGCGAACTTCTTGTGCTTTAAAATATAGGCGATAGGTTTAAACTTTAAACTGGAGAAAAAGAAGATTATGTAGCATGCGTTTAACGCCGTTGATTTATCGTTTTCATGCTTCACGAAAGCTTCTAGATCATCTGCTAGCTTCGATACTCTAAGTCCTGTTTTGAACCACGAATCACTTTCAATCTCATCAACGGTGATTCTTGTCTCTAGTTTGTGTAATTAAAAATAAAGTAACTAAATAAGTTTTAAAATTAAACTATTAAAAAACTCAAAATTTTTCTATCTCTCTCCTATTAAATATCAACTTTCTTTCTTATTAAATTCTAGAGTAAATTACGGATTTAGTCATTGTGGTTTGCACGAATTTCGGGTTTAGTCCTTAGGTTTCATTTATTACGGATATGGTCCCAAACGTTTGCCAAACCGTTACGGATATAGTCCTTACGAATAACAGACGTTAAAAAAAATTGTTAAGTTAATATTAAATTACCACTATACCCCTGCTTTTTTGTTTAATATTAAACAAAAAAAAAAATACAGACTATCTTCCCAAATCCCCCTCAACTCCGTTTCTTCTCCATCATCTATCTCCAGCCACCTATCTCCGGCCACCTTATCTCCGGCAACACCTCCACCGTCATCACCACCATCTCCAACGACACCTCCTCCATTATAAACAAATCCCAAAGTAAACCATTTGTACATCGAGAATATTAGTCTATCATTATTCCAATACTTGTACATATGGCTGTTGTTCGGTGGCCCTGCCACCGCCATCAAATCCGTCGTCTAGCACCACCACAACTATCAAAATATTAGTCTATCATTATCCCAATACTTGTACATCGAGAAAAACACAAACAACATAAAACCTGAGCTCTAAATCATGATATACATTTGTAAATATGAATACCACAAGTGGGTTTTTACCTTGGCCGGAAAAACCAAGGTTGAACCCTAGATGCACCCACCGTCAAAACCGATGGTGATGAACGGTGGACGGGTGGAGGTTTAATCGGCTCGGGAGTTGTCGCCGTTAAGCTCTTGGTGGAACCCCAAATCGGGGGTTCGTTCCGGTTTGTACACGGAAATGAAGGGTAGAAGAAACCACCACCACTAGTGTTACCTACGGCGCCGACGAAACCCGCCGGAATCGTGACGTTTGCCGTCAGCCCTTGTTGCGTCATGATTTGATACGAACAGAGAGATGGAGAGGAATAGCTCACTGAGCTTGGATGGTCACCGGAGGAGCAAGGTCGCTGGAGAACGACGAGACACTACAAGAAAACAGACCTATAGTGAGGACTTATGTCCTCGCTGTAGATCAAAAAGTCCTCACAATATACCTATAGTGAGGACAGGTCCTCGCTAAAAGTTCCTAGCCGTAGCCCGGTCGCTAAAGGCCTATTGCGAGGACCTCGTATACATACAGCGAGGACCCCTATCAGAAAAAGAAAAAAGAGAAAAGAAATTAAATTTACTCTATTGCCAGGACGAAGTCCTCGCTGTAGGATCGTTATAAAAAAATTAATTTCTCTTAATTTATGTGTACATACGTACTTTTATACATACGCGCGCTAAAGAAGTATATACGATAGGAATTTATAAATATTATAAAATACCTATAGCGAGGACTTCGTCCTGGCAATAGGTTTTAAAATTTTTTTACTAGAAATTCAAGAACGTCCTTGCAAAAAGATTTAGCGAGGACTATGTTCTGGCAATAGACCAGACACATTTCCAACAGATTTCTGCTGCAAATACAGCTTCCCGCCCAGAATTTTTCTGGGTCGAAAACTACATTTGTAACACAGTTTTCCAGAATATACTACACCATCATCTAAGTTTCAATCAAAATAACATCATCAACATATTGTTTCAAAATATAATCCGATGAAGATGCAAACTACAAGTTTAGATTACAAATAAAAACAAATGTCATGAAACTTAAAACAACCTAATTATGATATATAATCTAGTCGGTGCTCTCATCCTCCTCATCCTCCTCCTCGAACACGATATCAATGTCATTTTCAGCCAAACCTTTCACAACACATTGCAATTGTCGTTTGAGGCGGTCTTGTTCTTTTAGTGCCTTTGACATTTCTTTTTGTGCCTTTGACATCATCGCATCCACTTCTTCTTGTGTATAGACACGTCCCGGAGTATTAGTAGATGTAGATGGTCCGGACGAGGGCAATGAGGAAAGGTGTCGGGCCACACCAGGTACAATATATCCCCGGCCCCGATTAAAGCCGGTTCTTGTACCCAATACCTCTTCGAGAATCTGCTTCTCGCTCATCGGGTTTGCGACACCATCTTGTTGTCTCAACAACTCATTCATTCGATCCTGTATAGTTACAAAACAAAAGAATAATCGATGTCATATAAATACTTATGTTTTTGAGAATTTTGTGTTTCAACTAAAACTAATTTCTTACATATTGTTCTTGAGCCAAAGGCGGCAATGGGACGGCCCCATTTTTGGATTTAAACTTCCAAAAGTCCTCGATTAAACTTGGAAAGTGGCCTAGCACCTGATTCTGTAAACACATAAAATTAATATGTATAGTTAATAACAATAGAACAAAAAAAAAATCACCAAACGGGTCAAACTTTAAACATATTACAAAACGGGTCGACCCTTATACCATATCAACAAACGGGTCCCCAAATTAGAGGGTCAAACTTTACAAGTTAAATACATACATATTACCAAACCTATTGTAAATACATATATCATTGATGATAATTAAGAGTTTGTAACAAGCAGCTAGGATATATATTTTGATGTGATAGTCATGAAAATCAGCCTTCAGATGGGATCATGAGAGAGTAGATCACATAAGATTGAGACCTAAATGGGGAGAGAGGAAATGAAAGCAGTTACCTTTGAAAAAGAAAGACTACTTTTTTATCAGCTTTTTCTAGAATATTTCTGTGTTGGCATATGATCAACACCACAGAGAATAAATATATATATTATAGTTGAAGGGTTAATAGTAAATTCATCAACACTTGAATACTGTGTTCTAATTAGCTGAGACACATGATTCAAAAGCATTTCCCTCTGGAATTGATTCTCTCGTTATTTCGTCTACAAATAATAAAAACCTGCCTTTTTACTTAACTTTAAAGTTTATCTCACATATAATGGTGAAAGCATGAGTAATAAAAAATCTTATATATCAAGTGATTAGCATATCATATATATGTTAACCACATTTTGTAATGACTTATGTTTACCATTATTTGTAAACTAATTTCATTATTGTTGTATTGTGTCATATTAAAAGATAAAATGACTTACCCGTAGAAATCGGTCCTCAACAAACGCCCTAGTGCCATGGCGACTCGGGTAGGGTTGCTTGGCTCTGTTCGCCGAGTTCACCATCGAACGATGAACAGCCTCGGGCCTGCAGTAAAAATCGACCAGCTTATTCCATTCCTCCTGAGTTCGCATTTCGGGCGGAACAATTTGACGAATGGCATCAGCATTGTCTTTCCCGCCAAGTTTAGTGAAATATTTCTTTTTGAACTTGTTTTTAGTGTTGGAGTACAAACTGGCACACAACTTCATGATTCCATCCTCAAATGGCACCTTTCGGGCCGGATCATCCAAGTAGGGTCTGATATCAAAGTAAGTCTGCAATTTACAAGAAATAATTAGCGATAGAGTATATTTTTTATATAATTTTAATATACTAAACAATCTGAACCTCTAGTTGGGGCCATATGCCGGTGATCTTATCCTTGGGGACGTCTTTCCAAGAGTCATGTGCAAGGGGGACTGTACTCCTCAATGTGACCCCCAGGAACGTCTTAAAATCAGGTCCGTTTACCCCCACCGGTCTTAATGTTTGCTGGTCCTCCCAGTCGAACTGAATTGGGAGTGGCCTGTAAAGATTATTTTCCCATTTTGCTCGCAACCCCTTACTCTTGGTCCTGCCACGTTTTCTAGAGCTCCCTACAAATTCAAGTGAACGAATAAAAAAAACACAAGTAAACAAATTAGTAAAAATATAAAAAGTAAACAAAAGATGGAAGGTTTTCTTACCACTCGCTGCGCAGCCGGAAGATGGGTTCATTCCTCCCGGTGGATCCTCACCATGACCGTCACCACCGTGGCCCCTACTAATGATGTCTGTCATCTGAATAAGTGCAACCCAATAAACATACATCATAAATGTCATAAGATTAATAGAAGTACATCATAAATATATACATACAGAAATACAACCCAATAAACATAATACTAACAAATAAGTAAATGTGTGCAACATTTTCATCATCGGTTACATTACAACAATACAAATTCAATCAGAGATATCCATGTCGGCATCATCAATAGCATCAACATTATCGGGGCGGGCAGCAGTAGGAATATCTTGAACTTCCATGACATGACCTGTACTCAAACTAGTGTAAGTCAAATCATCCAAGTTGGCAGACAAAGCATGACGATTCGAATTGTCGTCATGGATAACATCTTCACTAACTTCTGTGATGATATCCCTATCCCATATCTTACGATGATTCACCTCTTGGACGACCTTCCAATAATCATTTCTTTTAGATGGATCTTGAAGGTAAAAGACTTGATTTGCTTGTGTTGTCAAAATGTATTGGTCTTCTTTAAACCACTCATACTGAGTAGAAATACTAGTTATGTTATTTTTGGTGACACAACGTTGGTTATCAGTTTTGAACCATTTACATCGAAACAACACAACCTTGTGTTCACGCATATAAGTTAGCTCTAAAATTTCTTCCAACACACCATAATAAGTCTGTCCCGGTTCAAGCCCAGGCGTTGAAATCCCACTATTTTGAGTTGTACGCCTTGTATCACGACTATGAACCACAAACCTCACACCGTTAACAATGCAAGCGGTGTAAGTGTTTGCAAACATTGGTCCATTTGCCAAAGAATGTATCTCAGGGCTAAAGTGTGATGTGCCAGCAGCTACTTTCATTCGATTTATCTATGAAATAGACAATTGGTGTAAGTATCTACAAATAAGCGATGTAAGTTTTTCCAAAAAGTTGAGAAATATATACAATGAGTTTACCTTCTCCCTAAACCAATTAGGAAATGTTGTTTGTGCATCACTCCCGGGCAAGGCAGTGTTGAACTCACTGTAAATATCATTGATATTAGTGGAATCATCAAAAGGACAACTTATGAATAAGTAGACTTACGTGATGTATTCAGCAATCTCAGGACTGTTGTTAAGTACAAACCATTCAACTTTCGTGCGAAGTACGCGATCCAAATCTTTAACAAGGTCCCCAACAAACTCTCACACACATTTTTCTCGATATGCATGACATCCAGGTTGTGTTTCAGTCGAAGAGAAGACCAATACTCAAGCTCGAAGAAAATAGATCTTTTTTTCCAATTCGGCTCATCCCGTCCATGTTTTTTCTTTGACCTCTTACCCCCGTAACTAGGATGTTTACCAGGTGTAAGTTGTGGCAATTCGTTATGTTGTTGTAAGATATCATTTTCGTCAAAATGTCTCGGACGACTTCCAGTTTCCTCTTCACCGTTGAAGTTCTTGTCATTCCTCCATTTATGTTCCGAGTCAAGGAATCTTCTGTGACCAACAAAAGCAGTTTTTCCTATCACACGAGTCGATGGAGTGTCGATATTACATGTAGGACATGCTAAGTAGCCTTGACCACTCCAACCAGACAAATAACTGCGAGCAGGAAAATCATTGATGGTCCATAAAAGCATTGCATGCATTTTGAAGACCTCATTTGTTGCAGCATCTCTTGTGTAGACTCCATCAGACCATAGACTTTTCAATTCATCAACCAGCGGCCTTAAATAAACATCAATGTCCTGCCCGGGTGATTTGGGCCCGGGAATTAACAACGTCAACATGAACGAAGTCTCCTTCATACACAACCACGGGGGGGTATTGTATGTTGTCAATATGACCGGCCACATGCTATAAGAGATACTCATGTTGGCAAATGGAGTGAAACCATCAGCAGACAACCCTAATCTGACGTTTCGAGGTTCTCTTGCGAAATCTGGATAACGCTCGTCAAAATCTTTCCATGATTTACCATCAACTGGGTGACGCATCTTACCATTCTCCATACACTTTCCAGTAGCATGCCAGGTCATTGACTTTGCAGTGTCTTTGCAACTGTACATGCGCTTTAATCTAGGAGTCAAAGGAAAGTAACGCAACACCTTGTTAGGGACTTTTTTCCCTTTGGTCTCACTGTCTTTCCATCTACTCTCATTGCAGATCGGACATCTTTCCATGTCTTTGTATTCCTTCCAAAACAAACAACAGTCATACTTACAAGCGTGGATCGACTCATATCCTAACCCGACCTTTTTCATTAACTTTTTAGCTTCATAATATGACTTAGGAAGTTTGTTGTCTTTCGGAAATGAAAATCTAAGAAGTTCTAGAAGTTGGTCAAAAGAAGTATTGGTCCAATGATTCATGGCCTTCATGTGCAAAATCTTGGCCAGAAAGTCTAACGTAGAGATCCAATCACAACCAGGGTATAGCGGGGTGTCGGCAAGTGTAAATAAATCATCAAGATCGCCATTTGTAGAACTCGGACCTTCAGTTGGCTCATTACTGTTCTCTTCATTATCGGTGTGGTGTTCATTGCCAATATTCTCCCAAGCAACATCGTTGAGAACACCACGCATCTGATTAGTCGTTTGAGGAGCTTGTTCTACTATTTCCGGCTCATAACTTTCACCGTGAAAAATCCATGTCTGGTACCCTTTGCAAAAACCCTTTGAATGTATGTGACATTCAAGTTCCTTGATCGTACCCCATTCCATGTTATTACAGTCATTACACGGGCAACGACATTTACCTCTTTCGTTCAAGTGGTCCTTACACCTCACAAGAAATGCTTTGAGGCCATCCCAGAATTCAATGGAAGTTTTGTGTTTCCAAATCCAACTCTTATCGATCGTCATAACTGTGTTAACCGTGATTAATTATTAAGTAACATTATCAAACTACGCATATAAATAACTACAAGGCATTTCCCCCGCGTCCTATAGCTATATGCCAAGCAAACAAACCAAGCGACCAAAGTCACATTTGTTAAATTTGGTAAATAAGAACATATTTAAGTAAGAAGTGTGAATGGGAAATTAAAAAAAATGAAAGCAACCAGAGGCAAAAGTTCGTTCAGAGGCAATCATATATAAACCAACTTTGTTATTTGTACTAATAATTTCTAATTTGGAATGAACGATTCTCCATTAATGTCAAATATATATATATATATATATACCAACTTTGTTATTTGTAGAACAAAGTGGTAATTAAGTACCAAATCAGTGTTCATCAAATCCACCAAAGAAAGTCAATACCGGTTTCCTAACAATTACCATATCACTGGTTAGTATCATATATTTACACATTGACAGTAGCATTTAGCAAACAATTACCATATCAAATTGTGGAATTAGGAAACAATTACCAAATCAGTGCTTTTGACAACTATCACTTAAGTAATGATATGTAATGTTTGCTCAACAGCAAGATAAATAGTTCAACATTGTTAGAACATCATCAATTATATTTATATCGCCATTATTGCATTGTTAGAACAATCAAGCAGCAAATGATATTAATTTAAAGTATTCACTCAATAAAAAGCTTGAAAAAAAAAACCTTCGCTCCCAAAATCTTTGGAATTTAGCTTCAGCAGGCAAGCACACTCCTTATTCAATAAGTCAACAACTCTCCAAGACTTCACGGAATCCGCATCTGAATCAAGAAAACAAAAACACATGCTTAATATTTACACTGAAAATTTGTAGATTCTTATATACCGTCGAGATTTATACCTAGTAGCTAGGTATAAATTAGGGTCCTAATTTCAAGCAAGACTTTTTCTAGTGAGTTTTATCAACACACAGTTTAAGATTTTATTGAATGTATATATTTATCTAACCTCTCTGGCAACAATAGGTCGGTAGATGGTGATGGAGGCGCAGCTGCAACAGTGGTGGATGGTAGTGGAGGCGCAAGATCTGAGAGCGCACGGTGATGGTAGGAGGGGAAAGATGGCGGTGGTGGATCGAGATGGTGGATTTCACCCGTCTGGGTCGCGGCGTATCTTGAGAGAAGAGGGAATTAGGGATTTTGGGGGGAAGAGGCGTATGTTGAGAGAAGAGGGAATTAGGGATTTTGGGGGGAAAAGGAGATGAGGGAGGGAAATCAGGGAAATAGCCCGCTAAAAATCCCTGATACCTATAGTGAGGACAATGTCCTCACAGTAGGTAAATAATAATAATAATAATAATAATATTACTATTATTACTATTATTATTATTATTATTATTATTATTATTATTATTATTATTATTATTATTATTCGTAATTATAATCATAATAATAATAGTACATACATGCATGTATACATACATATACATACACATACACAGACATACATACATACATACATACATACATACATACATACATACATACATACATACATACATACATACATACATACATACATACATACATACATACATACATACATACATACATACATACATACATACAAGCCCCACACGCATAGATCTCATACATAGTACATACATAGTACATACATATATACATGCAATACATATATACATTCATGTCACACATGTATACATACAAGTACTAAACACATAGATGTCATACACAATACACACATACATGCATAAATACATAAAAGCCCTATACGTAAAGATGTCATACATATATACATGCGATACATATATACATTCATGTCATATATATATATATTTCCTACACGTATAGATGTCATACACACATACATACATACATACACACACACACATACATACATGTCATACATGCATATATAGATACAAGTCCTACACACATAGATGTCATACACAATTCGTACATATGGTTACACATATACATACATCCATACAAACATACACATATATATGTACAACCCCTATACGCATAGATATCTTAAACAATACATACATACTATACATATATACATTAATGTCATACGTATATACATATAAGTCCTACACACATAGATGTCATACACAATGCATACATACATACATACATATATACTAGCCCTACACGCATGAATATCATACACAAAACATACATATGATACATATATACATTTATTTCATACATATATACATACAAGTCTTACACGAATAGATGTCATACATAATTTATACATACTAAAAAATAATAATAATAAAAAACCTATTGCGATGTGTAGGATGTCTTTACAATAGGTTACCCGATATATTTTTTTGGTTTTGAAGGAAATTGAAAATATGTATAAGTATATTAATTTTTTAATAAAATAATTAAAAATCCTATTGCGATGACATATCCTCGATCACAATAGGTTATCAGAATACGTATGATTGTATTAGATTCAATTGAAATACATAAAAAAAATATTTTAAAGAACCCTACTGCGAGGACAAAGTCCTCACAGTAGGTTACCCGAGATTATTTGTGGATTGAGAGGGAAATGAAAATACGTATAGCTGTATTAGACTATTAGATTTATTAGAAAAAAGTTTAAAAAAACCTATTGCGAGGACATAGTCCTGACAGTAGATTACCCGGGTTTTTTTTGTTTACGAGGGAGATGAAAATTTAAAAATACATATATTAGTTTCATTAAAATTAAAAATAAAAATAAGGAAAATCTATTGTGAGGACTTCATCCTCGCTGTAGGGTTATAGTAAAGGAGGGCCCACTTTTTTCTCTCCTTTATCCTTTGACCGGGAAAATAATTTATAAAAAAAATAAAATTTCACCTATAGCAAGGACAAAGTCCTCACAATAGGGATAGTCAAACTAAAATTCAACTTTCCCACCTATCTTTGTCTTTTAGCGACCTATAGCAAGGACTTTTTGTCTATAAATACTAGAGATCAAGGTAGGGTTTCTTGTATCAAGAGAGTATTCCTAATTAGAGAGTTTTGAGTGATTTTCTTTCTAATAAAACTTGAGAGTTATTTGAGTTTTACAATTATATTCTTGATATCAATCCTTTAGGTTTTGGATATGTTTTTGTATTCAATTTAGTTTATGAATCGGGCTAAACACTTGAGTATGTTTTTATTATCTTGCTAGTAGATGGTTCAAATATATTTTGGTGATTGGGATTTGAGTTAACTTTTGTGTAGAAGAAAAAATTCTTCTTTGTTGAACTTATTGATAACCACCAGTCTTTGGTTTTAATGATCAGTCACCAATGGTTGTTTTACGGGTCTCATATTGTTTGAATTGATATTCATATAGACACATCCTAGCACGGGTTCCTATTCAGTTTCGGATCGTTAGGTCAATTTGGCCGGATTCCTTAGTCTAGTGATTATCCTTCTTTGCAAAATTTAATTTAGTTATGTCTATGTAACTTCTCAACATTGAATTAAGTTATGTCTATGTGACTTTTTCAACATGGTGAATGAATTAGGTTATACTTAGTGGTGCCAATTCCGAACCTACACGTGATCACTTGTTTTTATTTCTTGTTATTCTCATTTTTTTTCTATTTAAAAAAACCAACTTTTACACTTTTTAGTTTTTTTTTAGTTTAATCTAGTTAAATAATCAGATAAAACAAATAACACTGACCACATGCTCTTCGTGGTTACGATACCTGACTTACCCTAGCTACCTAGGTTATTTAGGTTTTTGAAGTGAACCACGACATCCACTATCATGTACTTAAAAGACTAATTTACCAAAATAAGTATTTTCTATATCACTCAATTCCATCTTTTTCGTCTTTGTTACATGATGTACGTCCTGTCGTTCAAGCAACTCTGACCTAATTTTATGATTTCACAAATCGTCATATAAATCTCAACCTCCGCCACCGCTATGAACTTTCACAACCATTAAGCTTTCTGTCAACCGTAAAACATCTATTCCGATAATTAAATCCTTACCATTCCGTCCAACCAAATCCAAACCCCCATTATCTTGTGTTTTTAATCATAGTGTTTGCCTGTTTCACAATCTACTCAACTTTTACGATCATATTCTCCGGTGACTCCGCCACCACCAACCTTTCACCTACTTTCGGCGAACTTCTTGTGCTTTAAAATATAGGCGATAGGTTTAAACTTTAAACTGGAGAAAAAGAAGATTATGTAGCATGCGTTTAACGCCGTTGATTTATCGTTTTCATGCTTCACGAAAGCTTCTAGATCATCTGCTAGCTTCGATACTCTAAGTCCTGTTTTGAACCACGAATCACTTTCAATCTCATCAACGGTGATTCTTGTCTCTAGTTTGTGTAATTAAAAATAAAGTAACTAAATAAGTTTTAAAATTAAACTATTAAAAAACTCAAAATTTTTCTATCTCTCTCCTATTAAATATCAACTTTCTTTCTTATTAAATTCTAGAGTAAATTACGGATTTAGTCATTGTGGTTTGCACGAATTTCGGGTTTAGTCCTTAGGTTTCATTTATTACGGATATGGTCCCAAACGTTTGCCAAACCGTTACGGATATAGTCCTTACGAATAACAGACGTTAAAAAAAATTGTTAAGTTAATATTAAATTACCACTATACCCCTGCTTTTTTGTTTAATATTAAACAAAAAAAAAAATACAGACTATCTTCCCAAATCCCCCTCAACTCCGTTTCTTCTCCATCATCTATCTCCAGCCACCTATCTCCGGCCACCTTATCTCCGGCAACACCTCCACCGTCATCACCACCATCTCCAACGACACCTCCTCCATTATAAACAAATCCCAAAGTAAACCATTTGTACATCGAGAATATTAGTCTATCATTATTCCAATACTTGTACATATGGCTGTTGTTCGGTGGCCCTGCCACCGCCATCAAATCCGTCGTCTAGCACCACCACAACTATCAAAATATTAGTCTATCATTATCCCAATACTTGTACATCGAGAAAAACACAAACAACATAAAACCTGAGCTCTAAATCATGATATACATTTGTAAATATGAATACCACAAGTGGGTTTTTACCTTGGCCGGAAAAACCAAGGTTGAACCCTAGATGCACCCACCGTCAAAACCGATGGTGATGAACGGTGGACGGGTGGAGGTTTAATCGGCTCGGGAGTTGTCGCCGTTAAGCTCTTGGTGGAACCCCAAATCGGGGGTTCGTTCCGGTTTGTACACGGAAATGAAGGGTAGAAGAAACCACCACCACTAGTGTTACCTACGGCGCCGACGAAACCCGCCGGAATCGTGACGTTTGCCGTCAGCCCTTGTTGCGTCATGATTTGATACGAACAGAGAGATGGAGAGGAATAGCTCACTGAGCTTGGATGGTCACCGGAGGAGCAAGGTCGCTGGAGAACGACGAGAGGGGCGGTTGGAGAGGTATCCGCAATAGCTTGACAAACGTTTGGGACCATATCCGTAATAAATGAAACCTAAGGGCTAAACCTGAAATTCATGCAAACCACAGGTACTAAATCCGCAATTTACTCTAAATTCTAATAGTTTAGAAAATTAAACTATATAATAAAATATCAAAAATATAATTTTTGTAAACTTAATATATTATAATAAGATTTTAATTATATATTATCTTAAAATATAAATTCATAAAAAGTTTATTATTTCTTATACGTTTATATTTAAACTTATATTTAAAAATATAATAATATTTATATACAAAGTTAGTAATTATATTATTTTTAAAAACAACCAGAGTCATATAAGGTTCTATGAAATTTTCCCTGCATAAAAAGAATCAGTAAAGTAATTCAGTTTATTAAGTTTGACCTATTAAAAATGCAAAAAAAAAAAAAAAAAAAAAAGAAATCGACAGTTTCTACTTTCTATTTAATATCAAGACAACTTTTGTTTTATAAAATGTCATTATCCCATTTTATTAGGAAATAATATAGTGTAATTTATGTGTGATTAGTTTTAACTTTGTGCTTGTGTCTTCTTCCATTTCCTTTTCTAAAAAAAAAGTAACAAGTGGCATATGTATTTTATTTCCAACTATCCTTTTGTTTTTTTGGGCAAAAGAAGTCCATTGTTTTATGGTTGTTTGCTTTTTCATAAAAATTTAGTCAACAAATATTAAGATTCACGTTTTGGAATAAAAACAGATTAATATCATTTAAGGAATATAATTATAGGGTACAGAACGTTTATCCACCCCCCCCACCCACCCACCCACCCACCCACCCCACCCCACCCCACCAAGAAGAAAAGCTTAATTTACTCCAAATATAAATTATGTTGGTAGGAAGTTACGCGAAGGAGGCTACTACGAAGCAAGGGCGAAAGCTAAAAAAGAGGAACTTATAAACACCGTTTATTAGGGCACTAGGTATGGTGCCGTTATTCGTCACGTGATGCCTAAGTGGCTTGACTTTCATGACGTGAAACCATACCTATAAGGTGTAATATTTGGTGTTGTTTATGGTGTGATTCTTTGGTGTGGAGATATCCACAGAGAGAAGATGGTGTGAAGAGGAGTGAAAGTGGGTATGCTCCAATGTCCTATCAAATGATGACACAAAAGCTTAAAAAAAAAACACTAAATAATCTAACATCACACACCACACCACACTATGTATACCACACTTGGTGTTATTTATTCAACTGCTATTTGACATGATAACACCATCCACAACACCATGGTATACTACATACCCTTAAGGTGAAGTTATAGGTGCAAAGTGGGTGATACGACTAATGAGGTGTGCGAAATTTAATCATTTTTTTTCATTATTTTTATATCCGTAATAGTATGAAAAGAACCTCCTGCACCTATTTGTTCAAGAATACCGTCGCTGAGTTTCTGGACCCTTTGTCTTACGATTAGTTTAGTTCTCTTTCTTGATGGGAACAAGGAAATGATATAACTCGGTGGTTGAGTGTCACCTTGAAATGGTGAAAGTTATCGGTTCGAGCCTGATTATCAAGTGTGAGTTTTTCATTTTGAGTTGCTACTCCGTCGTGATTGAATGATAAAGGATAAGAGGCTCCTGGAATTGACGTGAGGGGGTAAGGTTGGCGGATTCGGAATTGCTCATATTTGCACTTCATATTTGCTCGGAGTTCGATTCCAAAATATAGCCATCCTTGCCCCGTCACATCAATCCACAAGCTACTTTTGGAAGATACAAGAGCCAAACAATCAAGGTGACACTCTACTACCAAATATTATTTCCATGACCAATGTAATTTATAGGTATAGTAAAAAGCCTTATCAAATAGTGATATTTTTTTTTAACGATAAAAACCTAGTTACTCGGGGGTCTCATCATGGCAAATGATGCTACCCATGACACAATGTGACCAGGGGCGGCTCCGAAAACCCACAAAAAAATTAGGCCCTAGGCAAGATAAAATAAATAGCCCCTTGTAATATAACGTCAAAACCGCATATATAAAAAGTCAACAATCTAACGAGAATTGTTATAACAATAAATAAAACCAACATTTAAATACTTAAACAAATCATGAGGCTCTCTTAGCATTTTTAGTAGCAAATATTTCTATTAACCATTCACAATCAACATTCTCTGATAAAACCAACATTTAAATACCTAAACAAATGGTGAGACTCTATTAGTGTACCTTTAATTTTTTTTGAACATCTATTTTTTTTTTCCCCACATTTTCACCATGTCAAGGTTTGAACCTTGGTCTTTCCCCAAAGGAGCTTTCAAAATGAACATTCAAAATAGCTGTTCAAAATGAACATTCAAAATAGCTATTAGTGTACCTTTAATGAACATTCAAAATGAAATTGCTTTCAAATAGTTATAATTATAACCGATGACCATTGTACTTTTTCATTAAAAATCGACGATTGCATTGATCACTAATTAAAAAATAATAACTCACCACTTATCAACTAAAAGTGGTAAGTGTTCTTTTAAGATCAAAGATAACTCACCATATTACTCTCATTATTATTTCTCGAAGATTGTTTTCCAAACATGAATTAAAATCAGCGATTTGATATTTTGATTTTATAACTCACATGTACATTGGATTAAACGAAACTATAATGACGAATGATTAGATGAATAGGATTAAGCTAACGTAGCCAAAAGATTAGAGATATATTGCCGACTATTAAGGGTTTGAGTGAAGATGAATCATTGTATTCTAGAGATTGAAATCTAATAAAATTAGAAAAGGGTAAACTTAGAGAGGATGAAAATAGAAGGGCCAAATTGGATTTAGGAGTAGAGAGTGGACCTGTTTTGCAACAAGGATAATAACTGGGATTAATGTGAGCCATTTTTGAAATTGGGATTAATATTGGCCAATTGATAATAACTTTGATTAGTAAAATCCAATAAACCGATTAATAATTATAACCATCTTATACTTTATTCTTGTCAAAATTTTAGTGGCATAAACTAAAGTAAGGTAAGTTAATTTTATAATTTTTTTCTCCAAAGAAACATATTTTTCCAACCTTGTCAAAATAAACTTGTTATTGGATACCAAAATCACCAGCTTTTAAAATACCAGTAAATGAATAAGAGAATGAAATCTAACCTTGATTGAAAGTTTAACGTTCAAACTTCAAACAAGTTGACTGTCAAAGCTGAAGAAGGGTGGTGTTTTAACTTTTAACACAAAATATTCTAATATGATCTTGTGATTTGGGCTTCATTGTTCATCAAGTAGAAAATATTTTATGGGCTAGTTTGTTTTCGTGACTTATGGGCTATGGCTTTGTTTCTCTATAGAATTTAATAATTCAGATTTCAGGGGCTTCTAATCTCACGACCTTTATGTTAATAAGCGAAATTTATATTATACTATTAAGAAAAAGAATAGCAAGTTAATGGAAATAGCTCTTGGCCTCTTGCATGTTTTTGGTTCACACGGCATGCTAATAGTTTGCATTAAAATTCAGGCAATAGAGAAATTAACCATTGAACCTTTGTTGTAGTTAATGTTACAACTATGAATTCAGTTTCAGTTGATGATTTAGCTATATTTTTGAGCTCCAAGACTATCATAAACCATTCAAAAATATGTTATAGCATTTTTGTTGTTAACTACCTAAGTACAAAAGGTGGAACCTTAAACCAGCCTAACTTTCAAAAGAAGTTTAAATTGTATATTTAAATGAATAAACATTCTCTAAAAGAACTTGGCTACAAAAACACACACATTTGCTATCCACACATACTCTATACGGTCATTTAAAGTCTTAATTTTTTTTTTCCAATTACATATAAAGCAACACCACCACACCCCCCCCCTCCCGAATTTTATGTGGTCGTCATCGGTCCACGTAAGTTTATTTGGTCTAAACGACCATATGAGATGTGTTTATATACCAAACTAATGTGTTTATATATAGGGAAAAAGACGAAAATAGCCGTTTTGACCACGGTTGGACGAAAATAGCCACCATCCACGGTCGTCCTGGCCGCACAACCACGGTCGTACGACCGTCTGATCCCACTAAATTATCGCGTGCCACGTTACTGAATGTTCACGGGCGGCACGACCGTGCGTCTAGTATCGAAGACCGTTTGTCATTCTCTCTGCAACGGTCGGGACGACCGTCTGACACAACGGTCACGGTCGCCACGACAGTGTATTTGCACGGTCGCGCTCGAGAAACCCACGGTCGCCCGACCGTGTAAGCAATTAAAATTATTTTTATTTTTAAACCAATTAAAACTATTTATTTTAAACATTTACCACATCACTCAAACTCACACAACTCACAACTCTCTACATTATTTTATTTGGATTTGATAGTTGTGTATTCATGAAGTGATAGGGTGAACTACCTCCTATTTACAGAGTTAATTAAAGTGAGTAAAAAAAGTAAAAAATAAATAAATAAATATAAAGAATATTTGATTTTTTATTTAAAAAATAATAAAATAAATAAATATAAGCCCACGGTCGGACGACTTTAGACACGGTCGCTGACGACCTTCGCCTACACGACCGTATAATTAAACGAATTTAGAATTAAAAAAAAAATCCACGGTCGTGGCGACTCCGACATGGCTGTCAGACGGTCGGCCCGACCGTTGCAGAAAGAATTGATGCACGGTCGTTGAGGGCTATCGTACGGTCGGACGACCTTGGACACATGAATATCCGACCGTGGATTGATGAGGTGTCATCATCTGATTCGCTCAGTTGCACGGTCGGACGACCGTATACGGGGGGTGCTAGGCGACCGTGGGTATGGCTATTCTCGTCCAACTGTGATCAAGACGACTATTTTTGTCTTTTTCCCTTATATATAACCACCCTTCTAAAAACATTAAAATAAAAAAATCATTAATTCAATACATTCAGTTTAATGTAACTAAAAATAAATATTAAAATTTAAAATTTAATATATGAAGTTTGCAATTTCTAGTTGGACTACCCTTTTGAAGTTTTTGCTAAAATTAAAAGTTTAATGCTTTTAAATTAATATGTTTATTAAAAATTTTAATATATAAGCTGTTGCAATTTCTTGTTGGACTACCTTTTTGAACCGGTCATGATATTTTTTTAGGCTATCATCACCATTTTAAACTTTTTGAACCGGTCATGATATTTTTTGAGGCTATCATCACCATTTTGAAGTGGTCTTCAGCTCAAAAAACACTGTCATCATCTTCGCTTTTCCATGGATTTCACAGGTTGTAATACCCGGATATGGTACCCATGGATTTTACCAACGGACCGCGGCCGACGGTACCGCCTACCCGTCAAAATCCAAAGATCAAAGGTACAATAGGCACCGAAATTAATTACAACGTGTTCCGAGAATAAAGAGCATTTAGTGCAGTTGTATATTTATTTATGTCTATAAGTATTTTTTCTTGAATAGTACTGTTGATTCAAGTTCTTAAAAAACTATGAAGTACCGTAAATACTAGAAATCGATTAGATAAATTTACGGTACCGTATTTTTTCTTGAATAGTACTCTTGAATAGTACTGTTGATTCAAGTCCTTAAAAAACTATTTCGTGCCTCGTCGCGGCGTTGGTCCATCCTGCGTAGGATATATATACTCGTGACCCGCGAGTAACCCGATAACGACATTCCATATGGGAAAAGGAGGTATGGGGACCTCAACTGCCAACATCCGCAATGAGCTGAGTATCCAAAACAGAGAGGGTTTAACCCAACGGAAATCGCCTGCGCGACAGTTATGAAAGGTGAAATGGCGCTCGGCCTCGAAGTCAGCCTAGGTGTAAGGAGTTGGGTTGGTAGAGGATCCTTCCTGAAGCGATGCCTCCTCCCTTACTTGCTTCTTTCCTCTAGTGTTGTCGGAAGGTGCCATCTTTGATGATTTCCTAGGTAAGTGGTTGCAAAACAAAACAATGCAAAACAAAGAAAACACTAAGTAAGTCCTTCTATTCTTGGCAAGCGGGAAATTTTTTTTTTGGCTTTTTGGGAGATCGTTAATTTGAAAAGTTGCAATCACGCTCTGTTCGGATTACAGTCTAGAGCAATTTTCTTGTTTTTAGTAAAATAGAATTGCCTAGTTCGCTGTAATCAATGGCTCGGATTACAGTCTAGAGCAATTTTCTTGAATAGTACTGTTAATTCCGT
>JBCNJP010009845.1:0-26247 GCA_039602395.1 Deinandra increscens subsp. villosa | reverse complement strand
TTAACCCTTAACAACATTGTTTATTCTTAACAACCTTGGTAGGATTACTTTCAGGCCTAGATCATGGTAATCTAGACTCTAAGACAATGATCCAACATATTCTCAGCTTAACTGGTCATACTCTCTTATAACCTAAACAGGAGTCGTAGTAGGCCCTCTTCGGGTAAGACACCCATTAACACATACCGAGAGTACCTTTATCGTAGTGCGTTAGTAAAGAACGCTGTTTAGCCTCGTATAGGGCAACATTGTATGAAACCAGATGATTTCTCATGGGATGCTTGTAACTGTGATTGTTACCCTAGAATACCGACACCCCTTTTTCCTTGGTCAGTTTAGACCTTGCATTTTAATCGCATAGCTGTTGTGTGATAGTTCCGTGAGAATGTGATATTCTCCCTCTTTGTATATATGCATATGTGTGAAAGCTCTAGGTTAAGTTGGGACGTTGTAGCGTGCCTTATCCAAACTCCTGTTAAACCATTTGCTTATCCAATCGTACCAACGGAAAATTTTGGAATTGAGTGAGCTGTTTATCCTCACAACCTGTCTCCTTGGAAAATCCCTGTCAGTTACCTTTGAAAGCACATTCTTGATACTTACCTCTTCGAAACCATGTACTACCCCCCCCCCCCCGAACCTGGTAGCTAAAGTAAGAGGAACCAGCGTAACCATACAAGGTAAATTACCGTTACGGGTGCACACGTAAATGTAATTTGCAGTGTATGGAAGCCCTGGGGAATTCTACTCGGCAAACCGTCGGTTATAAGGGATACGACCTTTCATTTCAAAATCCCGTTATGTCAATTCCCAAGCTTACGGCCCTCAACCACACCCTCATTGCGTTATCACACCTATTCTCATCCTTCCTAGATATGGCTTCCAACCCATCTGAACTCCTCTATTAATGCTGGTGCAATGGCAACCGTAGTAAGACATCTTACCACTCATCTTATCCGATGACAAGATCTCCCCTCGCTGCGAGCGATCCTAACTCACAACTGAGCCTGATTCATCAGTAGCCCTAATCCTACCCCTATGACGTTAACCGCCATAACCATTCTCCAAGCTCCCGCAGTTGCGCAACAACTTCATAAATGCAAACCCGATGAAACCCGACAATTATGCTTCGAACATTGGAACCAACCTTTCAGCAGGAAAATCTTGTGGAGTTTTCCTCTCTTGACTAGCAACCCCTGATACGTCTGAACGAGTCAAATTTGCTGGTTGTGGCCTCGTCGCGATCTCACGCACTCTATACCCTACTACAAATATGATTTCACTCGACGGAGCAGCATTGGTCGAGAACCTTCTGAACCCGTACAATCCACTTCAATTTCAACACTCATTTTATTTGTGAACTTGATTTTCAGCGGATCTTCTTCTCTCTTACCTGGTGTGGCTTGGATGATCTTCAAGCCAGGAGCCGTCGCGGCTAGCTAACCTCATCGATGACACTTCCATGCCCCTTATTGTTTTCAAGCGCCCCCGTACGACAAACTTTGACACCCGACACTTGGCAACAGTGTGCTAGGAAAGTCTGCAATATTGTATATTGATACCCATTGTTCATATTCCTTGTCTCCAGAAAACTTACATTGGTAACCCCCGCTCTATAGTGACCGAGCGAATAACTAACCCGAACCTTGTGATTGGATGAAGACATGTTTGAATCAACCCTATGTGCGTCGAGCTACGCAAGGATCACTAAGTACCCGATATTTTCACATTTTACACACAACATGACTTTTCGATACGCAATAGACCTCGCGAAACCTTAACTACAATTCGTATATACACTCATTGAAAGCCATGTAGTATTTAAATTCGTCGGCACTTGGTGTTTCGGAAACCATGAAACTTATCCTACTGTACGGTACAACCGTTGACACACTCGCGTTTATATCGGTCGACCCAAATCGTTTTCTCCGGGTTCGCGTCAATTGTGCCGGATGACTCTCCTCGAAACGTATAGTTGCAACTACCCTACACTAGCTACCTCGCCCTTCATCCTGAGTCTGTATTCCCATACTTGGTATCATTCATGCTTCTGCAGGGAACCTTTCGGTCATTAGAACGTCACCCTTATTTTGAATCCTTACCGGAGGGTAATATGCGTAACGATTTATCCCATGTGGGCGAACCCCATTTTTAACCTAAACGTGAAAGACTACCCTATCTTTTGAATCCACTTTAGAAACTCAAATCGTATTCACGTTGCGTCCGCTAAACCCTTAATAATCCTCACCATAGACGAAGACCCCACCGATCGAAAACGTGGAAAAGCCTTTTTGTTGCAAAATTCAAAATTTTCACATGATTGCATGGTTTCAAATCTTTATCTCCCAATCAACTCAAAGGCACTGGGGAAAAACATAAGATACCTTATTTTCAATTATATTATCTAACAAGATTTGTCAAATAGCCAGGAATGGCAAGGACACTGGTGCACCCTCAACGTGCTGATAGTGTGGTGGGTTAGCTGCGGTACACCCTATACATAAGCACTGTCGGCATGTGGGAGGTGAGATCAGTGCTGAACCACAGATTTACCTTGTAAGCATAGACAAAAAAAAAAAAAAAAAAAAAAACCTTATTTTGAGAAACTTCGTTTAATGGGACAGTGCCCACAATAAAGCAAAATTTATGTTACTCCATTGTAATTTCACATGTCCCTCATACATATTTTTCACTAGAAGAGACATGCACAATTTAATCAAATAAAACCTATTGTTTTCCAACTCTCTAGGTTGAGAGAAAATCTCCTGATATAAATTGCTTACTAAGGGTCAAATGTAGGTTAATACCTAGAGCAACAAAACAACGTTTTAACAACTCAAGGTTTGTATTATAAAAGACAAATCACATATTATTTAGAGCAACCCCGTGACTTTTCCAGGACCCTTATCAACAGTTACTCGTCCCAGATCCATACTCGTCTTGGTTCACCATGGAAATTGGTGAAATATTTCAATTGGTCCTCTAGCTATTGCATTTCTGACACACCACGACTTGTTAACCTCGCGTACGCCTAAATTGTCACCGGCTTGGTGAAGCAGAGCACTTCTTTATGAGATTACCGCGCTTACTTGCTATGCTATTGGTACTACGATACCTTGCAACGTCATCTGCCTATACCTTTTCTGCGAGCTGTAAGAACCACCCGATCTTAGCCAAATTCAAGGATGCATAACCACCCTCCAGATACGTTAACGTTCGAACCTTTTAGAAACACTTCTTGCCTCTACCGTGTCATTTGACACAATACTTTCTGTTATCTTATTGGATACTATAGCTGAAGACTACTCGGACATATGGTCAATTCGTCATATTAAATACTTCGATTTCGGATACGGCGTCATCGTGACACTTGTTAAACCTAACCATGCGATGCGATTCAACTCACTCATGAAAACGTTCGTTATAGAAAATCACTCCTCATACGATTATGCGAAATGTTCATTCGATGCTTTTTAATTATATATATATCCGTTAAACGGTTAGCACTACGACAATTTTCGGGACGAAAATTCTTTAACATGGGGAGGCTGTGACAATCGCAACTTCCCAAGTTAACTCCGTTAACTTTTTCCGTTAACTCCGTTAGTTCCGTTAGCAAAACCGAGACCCGTTATGTGATTTACTGTATGTTATATATGCTTGTGTGCTAAGTGATGTAAATAACTTGTTTCGTGTTTTCGTTTCGTGATATGTCGTGCAATTTGAAAAAAAAATTCGCGTTTCCGGGTCAAACCGGGACTTTGCGCGAAATCTAAATATTTTGTGTAAATATTAACTTTATTGATTCCCGACTAAATCTAGCATGTTAAATGAATTAGAAATGATTAAAAACATCTTTAGAACTTTTGTTTTGAAAATCCTAGTTAAAAACCCATTTAAAACAAGTTTTTATACCTTTGTGTAAAAAAATAAGAGTTGAGGGACTAGACTTGTAAATTTCTTTTAAACAAAATCTGCATCCATCTCCCCTCCTCTCCATTTTTCACGACCTCACTCCCCTCCCCTCTTCTTGTTCACGGCTCAACACCAACACCCACATACTTTGCGAATTTGTAAAAATCAAGCATCAAGGAGGCTAATTCCAAGGTTTTCAAGCTCCTACAAGGCATAAGGAAGCTTCATCTTCTCCTCATCTCCATCTTCTGCGATTTTACCCCAAATTTGTGAGCCCTAATTTCTCAAGTTTTGAAATTTGATGTTGCATGTGTGTTAATTCATGTTTATGTGTTAAATGGGGTAGTTTATGCTTGTGATTCAAAGTTTTGAAGGGGTTATGTTGACTTTCAGTTTCGGGTCAGATTTGAAATGGGTTCAAATCTGGAAATTTAGCATTGTAAACTTATGATTATGTGTTCTTGAAGTGTAAGGAATGGTTGGGTATGAATTGGGTGCAAATTGCTTGATTATGCTAGTGAAGTGTTATGAAATTGCCATGTTTCTTGTGTGATTTTGGTGGAACCATGTTAGGACCAGATTTCATATGCTATGATGCTTGTAATTGTGTTAGTGTGTGTTTAGTAGTCATGTGGTAGCATAGGAGTTAAGTTTGGAGAATTTGGTAAACATCAAAATCCTAACAGCTTTGACCAGAATTTTGGGTCAACTTGCAGCTGTCATAACTTGCTCAATTTTGATCGAAACTGATTGATTCTTTTTCCCTAGTAAAGTATTATGTCTTAGCTTTACAACGGCTACTCGCACACTTTCTAAAACCTCCGTTTGGTCACCCAAATCACTGCTGCAAGTTGGGTGCGCAAAGCTGTCAAGTTCAGTGAAAAGTAGACTTTTCAAATTTGTTAGGCATGCTAATCTTGTTATATTGACGAGTTTAAAATTTGTAAATGAGGTTTATATATTAAAACTAAGATCTGGAGGTTTTGATAAACAAACTCCAAGCTTTGATCAAATTATGGATTAATCAAATTCAATTTGCCTACTTTGACCTTCTACAACAAAACTGATTTTTGGTCAACTTTCAATAGCCATAACTTGCTCATTTTTGATCGAACATGATTGATTCTTGTTGGGTGATAAACTAGGATGTCTTAGCTTTAAAACGGCTATTTATACGCCTTCTAAAACCTTCGTTTGGTCACCCAAACTGCTGCTGCAAAACAGGTACTCAAAGCTGTTTGAAATTTTAAAAAGTAGACTTTTCTAACGGGTCGGACATGTAAACCTTATTATGTTGGGGTGTTTGCTATTTGAAATTGATGTACACATATTAAATATAGGATCTGGAGCATTTGAGGTTTAAAACCCAAAAATTGAGTGAGTTATGCCAATTTCAAATTTTCATGAACTAGTTAACTATGTGCCAAATGGGTCAACTTGCAATGTGCATAACTTCTTCGTTATTCGATGTTTTTGATTGATTCTTTTTGCAACAAGTCATGTTTAACATGTAGTTTAAGCCTGCAAAATTTAAGATCCTAACTCCTAAGTATGTAGATTTTGACTATGCCACTAGTTTGAGTGTTGAAGTTGACTTTCTGAGTCAACTTTGACCAAAATGGCAATTCTTTGAATTTCTCTCAATCTGAAACTTTTGTATGCATTGTATGACTTGTGTGACTACATGAAACATGTTTAGGTGCTAAGATTGCTATTTTCGTCCTCGCGACACCTCCTAACCCGTTTAGGCCATATTTACCCAAACAGGTTGATTGTGACCGACTTGTTGAATCTTTTGCTGTGTACCAGTGCCCCCCTAAGGTGAGTTCATTACTATATGTTGTTATGTCCTTTCAGGGATGATAACGTGCAGCGGTAAGGTATTCCTTACTAAGTAAACTTTTCCGACCAAATATCATATGTATCATTGAATTGATTGATAAACTAAAAAGTCCTTACATTCGGACCGTTAATATAGAATAGCTAGGTGATGTTGAGTAGTACTACTGGGGATTGACACCCCCGCCCAGCGGTGCACAGGATGCACCAACCCGACTGGCGGTCGGACTGGGACCAATGTTACCCTACCCTCCGTGGTCTTTCAGGACACGGGAAGGCAAAAATCCGTAGGTAATACCTATACATTGTCAGCTTCGGTTGCGAACAATTCAAATGTGCATAACTCAGGCTAGCTACCTACGATATGGAAAACTTACTAGTCTTATGATATTGATTGTGTTGTACCTGTCTTTATTCATAAACTTTAGGTCTACCTGTGACGGGTAGACTGCTTTAGTGAACTCACCAGCCATGGCTGACACTTGGTTGTTGAATGCTTTTCAGGTTAGCTTGGAGGATCATGGATGGCACGGGCAGCGGCAGTACTTGTCCTTTGTAAAACCCTTTTGGAAATTGTATTTCAGATGCTTTAGTAATCACTTTTACTAAACCACAACCTTGTAAACTTTTAATGCTTCCGCTGATTTTTGTGAAATGTAAACTCTGATTTATTTAATGTAATACATGACTGTTTACCCCTTTAACTATGGCTTGGTTGTAACTAAAGACTTGGATCCTGGTCTGGATCACACCCCACACGGTTATACTCCGTTAGTGGAAATTGGGGGTGTGACAGCTACAGTTGTGGAGCCACCGAACACTTCAAGAAGGACTGCCCGAAGGCAAGAAGCCAGGATGCTAATCAGGCTAGAGGAAGAGCTTTTGTGATCAATGCCAGAGACGCTCGCTGTGACCCCAACATGGTGACGGGTACGTTTCTACTAAATAATCATTATGCTTCTGTTTTATTCGATATTGGTGCCGATAGAAGCTTCGTGTCTACCGAATTTGGCCAATTACTTGAAATTACCCCTGTTGCCTTAGACATTAAGTTCACAGTAGTATTAGCAAACGGAGAATTAGTAGAAACTGGTATAATCTATCAAAATTGCTCGCTAGAACTCTCCGACCATTCCCTCAGCATTGACTTGATGCCCGTTGAATTAGGAAGTTTTGATGTTATCATTGGCATGGATTGGTTATCAAAGAACCATGCGAAAATTGTGTGCCATGAGAAAATAGTTAGGATGCCACTCGCAGATGGCAACACTCTAAACGTGCAAGGCGAAAAGAGTGGAACCAAACTAAATCTCATATCTAGTATGAAGGCACAAAATTCCTTCGTAAAGGATGTCATGCCATCCTAGCACACGTAACTGAGAAGAACCCAAAGGAGAAGCTTATGGAAGATATTCCCGTTGTTCGCGAATACCCGGAAGTTTTTCCTGAAGACTTGCCAGGTTTACCGTCTGGCACCATCAAAAATGCAAGAGTTATCTAGCCAATTACAAGAATTGCTAGATAAAGGCTTCATCCGTCCCAGCCACTCTCCATGGGGAGCAACCGTGTTTTTTTTAAAGAAGAAAGATGGAACATTCCGGATGTGCATTGACTACCGGGAACTGAACAAGCTGACCGTGAAGAACCGTTACCCACTTCCTAGGATTGATGACCTATTTGATCAACTTCAAGGATCAAGCTTCTACTCCAAGATTGATCTGAGATCAGGATACCATCAACTCAGAGTTAGAGATGAAGATGTTTCAAAGACGGCGTTCAGAACACGCTATGGCCATTACGAGTTCCTCGTAATGCCATTTCGTTTGACAAATGCACCAGCGGTGTTCATGGATTTGATGAACCGCGTATGCAAACCTTATCTGGATAAATTTGTTATCGTGTTCATTGACGACATACTTATCTACTCCCGTAGTAAGGAAGAACACGAACAACATCTGAGACTTATCCTGGAGTTGTTGAAGAAGGAAGAACTTTACGCAAAATTCTCCAAATGCGACTTTTGGATTCGCAAAGTACACTTTTTGGGTCATGTGATCAACGATCGAGGTATTCACGTGGATCCCACAAAAATTGAAGCAATCAAGGATTGGAGTACGCATACGACTCCAACCGAGATTCGACAATTCTTAGGTCTCGCTGGCTATTACCGTCGATTCATCGAGAACTTCTCAAAAATAGCTCAGCCACTGACCGCTCTGACCCAAAAAGATAAGAAGTTCATATGGGATGACAAGACTGAAGTGGCATTCCAGTTATTGAAGCAAAAGCTATGTGATACCCCGATTCTATCACTACCCGAAGGGATCGAAGACTTCGTTGTTTACTGCGATGCTTCGCATCAAGGTCTAGGTTGTGTATTGATGCAACGAGAGAAAGTCATCGCCAATGCATCACGACAACTAAAGATTCACGAGAAGAATTATACGACCCATGATTTGGAACTCGGAGCCGTTGTCTTTGCTCTCAAGATCTGGAGACACTATCTCTATGGTACTCAGTGCACCATATTCACTTATCACAAAAGCCTCCAGCACATCTTCAATCGGAAGGAACTGAATATGAGACAACGCCGATGGGTGGAACTGCTGAATGATTACGAATGCGAGATTCGTTATCACCCGGGCAAGGCCAACGTTGTAGCTGACGCCTTGAGCAGGAAAGAACGCGTCAAACCACTTCATGTTCGAGCATTAAGTATGACCATACACTCGAACCTCTCGTCGCAAGTGCGTGACGCTCAGATTGAAGCCCTCAAACCGGAAAACCTAGCAGGAGAAGGTCTACGTGGAATGGAGAAACAACTGGACGAGAAGCCTGATGGAACCAAGAACTTCAAGGAAAGGCTATGGGTACCTGTCTATGGAGGGTTAAGGCAATTAGTTTTCGATGAAGCTCACAAGTCGAGATATTCCATTCATCCCGGATCAGACAAGATGTACCACGGTCTGAAGAAACAATTCTGGTGGCCAAACATGAAAGCCGAGATAGCCACCTATGTCGGCAAATGCTTAACGTGTTCAAAGGTCAAAGCCGAATACCAGAAGCCTTCCGGATTGTTAGCCCAGCCGGTAATCCCTGAATGGAAATGGGAAGAAATATCCATGGACTTCATCACGAAATTGCCTAAATCTAGATCTGGGTATGACGCTATCTGGGTGATAGTTGATCCATTGCCAAAATCAGCACACTTCTTACCGGTCAATGAGAAGGATAAGATGGATAGGCGAGCCAAACTTTATATAAAGGAAATCGTCTCACGCCATGGTGTGCCTAAATCCATCATATCCGATCGGGATAGTCGGTTCACAGCAAACTTTTGGAAATCTCTACAGAAATCTTTGGGTACTCGCCTCGATATGAGTACTGCCTACCATCCACGGACAAATGGCCAAAGTGAGAGAACTATTCAGACACTCGAAGATATGCTGAGAGCATGTGTGATAGATTTCGGACCCAAGTGGGACGAGCACCTCCCTCTTGCCGAATTCTCGTATAACAACTGCTATCACACCAGCATTAAAGCCGCACCATTTGAAGCACTTTATGGAAGAAAGTGTAGATCTCCACTCTACTGGACTGAGATTGGAGACAGTCAGTTAACCGGTCCCGAGTTAATCTTTGAAACGACTGAGAAAATCTTCCATGTCCGTGACCATCTGAAAGCTGCTAGAGACAGGCAAAAGAGTTACGTCGACAATCGTCACAAACCCTTGTCTTTCAAAAAGGGTGATCGCGTTATGTTAAAGAAGTCACCTTCGAAAGGTGTCATCAGATTCGGCAAACGAGGAAAGCTCAACCCTCGTTACATTGGTCCCTTTGAGATCACTGAGACCATTGGACCAGTAGCTTACCGTTTACGCCTTCCTACTGAACTGAGTAGCGTACATGATATCTTTCACGTTTTTAATCTTAAGAAATGTCTATTTGATGAAACGCTCATCGTCCCTCTTGATGAAATTTAAGTAGACGAGACACTGCACTTCATTGAAGAACCTGTCGAGATACTTGACCGAGAAATAAAAAAGCTGAAGTATAGCCGCATTCCCATAGTCAAAATACGATGGAACTCCAGACGAGGACCTGAGTACACTTAGGAACGCGAAGATCAAATGCGTCGAAAGTATCCACGTCTGTTTGAGAACGTCGCATCTACCAGCAACCAGAACTGAATTTCGGGATGAAATTCTTCTAACTAGGGGAGAATGTGACACCTCGTCCAAAAACCAGGTCAAACCTCTTGCTTTGACTTTTTTTAACTAAATGCTTACATGCTCTAATTAAACGATTTAACGGTTAGATCCTAAACTATAACTGATAACTGATGTAATCCCGCGTTGTATACCCGTAAAATACAAAAGATTTCATATTTTAATTATGGAATTTTAATAACAAGAAATTAAATATAAAATTTGATATTTTATATTTTATCAAAACCGATATAGATCGTTAAAACATTTTATGAACTTAACATGTGATAAAAAAATGATAAGTTGTCAAGACTATAACCAAAACAAGATCCGTTGACCCTATTGGGCCCGGTTAGGCCCAACAAGCCCGAAACAACCCGGATAAACCCGAAACTTAACCCGGAGACTCGACCCGACTAACCGAGTCACCGACTCGACCCGAAGGTCCGACCCGCGGCCCAAATGGCCTTGGGCCGAACCCGATGTCCTCTCCCATCTCGGCCCACGTGGAAGCCCAACCCCGACCCGGTTCCTTCCCGTTTGCGGCCCAACCGAAAACCGGCCCCTTTCACCGGATTTTATGGGCTTCGGCCCATCTCCAAACCCAACTAATTAAATTAGTTTGGCCCATGGAATTTTATAAACTAGTCCACTAGATTTTTTTATAGAATTTTGGCTCATCAACCTACAAATCTCACCACCTTTGTAGTTAATTATGCTTGAACCAAATTTATAAAAATTATGATTTTTATAAACCCCTAACCTCTTCATATTTTTATAAAAGCCTTCACCCTTTTATAAAATACATGGAAGATTATAAAATTTAAACCACCTACAATTGACTAGTTAGTGAAATTAAGAGCCACATAATCTTGACAACTCACCTAGCCTAGGTTTTTATAAGTTGTCATACAACTGCAAGTCCCAACATGTGTAAGGTTGACCCATTGGTTAATGACCAAGATTTGATGTATAAGAACCCACCACCACATCTTGTTTCCCTCACACCAAACCATCACGCTTCACCACTCTCTCCGCTCCTACCTCCCTCTCTCTCGGTTGCCCCTCCACCGAGCCACCACCACAGCCGACGGGTTGCCACTGCCCGCCGCCGTAGCTCCTCCTTCCGCCCAGCCCACCTGGAGACCACCACCGGACCACCGCCATCCACCCTCCCTCCTCTCGGTTTCCTTTCCTAGCTCCTTTGTGAGTTTTCTAACCCCATTACTTCTATGTTTTCTTACATGATCCTAACACCCAAGTTTGCCTCAAGTCTTGACAACAACCACTTAACACCTACATTTTTAATAAATCATCTATCAAATCTATTCTTTATCTCCATTCTTTCATGATCTAGACATTTCCTTGGGTGTTCAAGGAACTTAAAATTCCCAAGGAAATGGGTGAAACACTTGAAGAAATCATATGAAAGTATTCAAGTGCACCAAGGATCATCATGTCATTTTTATGCATTTACTTATGTTTAATGCTCAAGAACAAAACCCTAAATGGATATTATCCATAAACTCATGTTATGAGTTAGTTGTTCTTGATTTAATATGTTGACAAGTTAAAATGGTCCTAACACTTAAAAAGTGTTAGTAGATTTAAAATGATTAACTAAAAACAAATGAAAGAAAGAACATTAAAATGGGTGTTTATGTATATTTATTTGTCCTAGCACTAAAATGTGTTGGTAGATTTCATTTTATTTTGGTCCTAACACATAAAATGTGTTAGTAGATTGTCTTTTATTTAATTTGTCCTAACACAAATTGTGTTAGTAGATTGTTATTATGAATTGGTCCTAACACTAAATTAAATGTGTTAGTAGATATGTTTACATTATATACTAACTTGATTAAATGGTCCTAACACAAATGGTGTTAGTAGATTTGGGACTTTTAAATTGTTAATGGATTTATAATACTTAACAAAGTACTAATAGAAAGAAAATATAAATAATCATGTCACATGATTATTTAGTAACTTGAATTAATAAAAATAACTAAAAAGATGGTAAACCTTGTCATGATTTATTTGGATAGAAAATCCATGAAATTTTTTGATAAAAACTTTCCCTTTTTAAATGAAAAGAATTTATAAACTTTTGTCCAAATATAGCAAAAACATCATTTATATCAAATCATTGAATACTTGGATTTATTATAAAAGTTCAAGACAAAAAGAATTTTTATAGATTTTGTTACTAAAAATGGAAGGAATAAAATTTATGTCAAATGATTAATTTGACATAAATTTTTGGATTTATTATAAGTTTTAACCAATAAAAGAAATGTTATAAAAATGGAGAATTTTTCTATAAAAAGATATTGGTAAAATGAATATGTTTAATAAAAAGACTTTTATAAAAATAATCAAGCAATTAATTATTTTTATAAACTTTTATTATTACTTTGATGAATCGAAGTAATCGAAATTAAGGATACGTTGCGTAGTAATAAAACCGGGACCATACGGCGATATACGCGAAAACCTAAATGTTTAAAATCTCCGAAAAATTACCTATCACGTGTTAACGATCCAAAAGTTTATAATAAATAAACTTTTATGAATCCAAGCATCGTAAATTAATATTTTAGAACAATGTTTCAAAAAGAAATAAATATTTCATGCAAATGAAATATTAGACGATTTCGAGATATTAAATGATTAGATGTCGAACGATTCATGTTTTAAAAGGAAATGAATAATTAATCTTGATGATTAATTATTTACAAAAGGATTTAAACTATGTTTTATTTACAAAAGTATTGATAATCATAATTATTTAAAAATAATTATAACTTGCAAGATTAACTAAACCAAACACATAATTTTTTAATTAAAGATAATTATGCGAACTCATGAAAATAAAAATAAACATTATTATTTTAAACTCGATGTTCAATACTTGATTGTGTTAATTAAATGATGAGTCTCTTATTTATATTTATTGAACGTAAATATAAATACATCATAAAAGTATTTATTTAATAAATACTAAGCTAACGGGTTTTCAAACGAAGTACAAACGGGATTAAAATGTCAAGACTTGACCGGTATCACTTGGGTGACCTATGTTACTCAAATGATCGTAGACCTTATGCATGTGCCTATTTATTTTATTTAGGACGTTACGTGCTACCGATTCACTACACTGTTTATTTACTGCACTTACCTGCTGATCCAGTGAGTTTAGGACTTGGCTCCAGGAGGGGTCACGTGTCGGATTTACACAAGAACACATGGTATAACAGAACAACAAACGCAGCGGAAATATTAAAAACTTTATTCGTATTGCCAAATTACAACAGTAAACTAAATATTACATAAACTTTAACTATCTAGGTCTGTGCCAGCGGTCCAACAAGCTTCCTCTTGATTGTTTGCCCATTCATTTCCTTATCACCAAAGTCCTATCCTTACTTCCAGAAGTCTCACCATCACCTGACATACATACTCAAAAAGTTAGCTTACGCTGGTGAGTTGTAAGTTTCTAAAAACTCTTTCATGATCTGCAAGACAAATCAAGTTCTCCCGGTCTTCATGACCCCATTAGTAAACTTTTAACAAGTATAAAACATAACAGAATTATACAACACATCAGAATTTACACATAACCAGGAATCTATTCTAACAGGAACATCAAACCCATAAACCTTCCTAGTTAATTAAATTCAATATTCCTTGCACTAGCAATATCTTGCTATGCCTCATTCTTTATCTGCTACCCCGGCGCAGCCTAAAGAATCTCTGGTCACTTGTGGTTATCAAGTACACCTTAGGGTAGGATAGTATTATCGATTGTCAAACAGATCCTTTCCATCCAGGCATCCCGATATGGCCAGTCTCACTACCTTACGTAGGCCCTTCCGTACACCGGCTAGAGAAATACTACTTGAAAAAGCGTGAGCATTGGATCGTCTACTCGATCTAGCTAATCGGACATCGAAACGTAATTAACCAATTGATTTATTGATCAAAATGAACAATTACAACCAGTGAAACACTCAGAAACACAACATAGAGAAACACCTTGAAGACACACACTTAGGAAATCTCACACGCTCAGAATTTTTTAGTTACAAAGACCAAACGTATATTTATACCCAGCTGGCCGAGCTTCGGCCGAACCTCAGGTTCGGCCAGTCCGAACTTCAGGTTCGGACCTAGATCGGCCAGACCTAGAATGACTTGATCTTGTACATTGCTTGATACTTCACACGACGCACATCTCGGGTATCAACAAACTCCCCCTCGTCGTGTGCAGTATCTCTTCAATATTATCAACTTTGTATCTTCAACCAAGCTCCCCCTCAAGTGTAGAATCAGTTCGTTCAATAAAATGAATCTTCAAACGAACTCCTCCTCAACTCGATCGTAGCTTGATCTGATAACAGTGTAGAGTATCTCTGATCTTTTATCAACAGCTTCAGAAGACTTGAAGTAGTGATATCTTGCACATAGCAACCTGTTCAAACATTTAAAAAAATCTTGGCGCAAAACGTCTCTTCGAGACTCCAAGATATGATTTTGAAAATGATTTGTATCACGTGATGATCAGATCGAAAATAAAGCAGAAACAAAATCTTTTTGACTTTTAGACAGTTTATGCTAAAACACACCGAAAATCTTTTTGTTCTTTTCTGAAATGAAATGAAATTGCAACACAGAATCAAACACAATTTTTGGTATGAGAAAGATCACTATATGGGATCATATTGAACATAACGCACTGAACTGCACTTCAATTTCGATTAATCGAAGCACATAAGTCATGTTGATTGCTGGTATAATTTGTCCAACTTAAACTCAGGCAGAATCATACTCATAACATTTGGATATGTTAAGGTATTGATTAAATTTGCTTTGACCAGTGTATCCCACACTATCAGACATAATCAGACATTTTCAGCTTTTCATTTCTTTTCCTTTTGTGTGACAGCACTTGTGATTTTTCACAATGCATAATATTTTCATGATATAGTCAACTGTGTTCCATGCAAAAAGAAATAAGAACGTTAAATCGTCTACCTTAAGGTCGATCTTTCGATACGCTGATAAGGCCTCGGATTTAACAAAAAAAAAGAAAATAAAACAAGTTGAAATTGTATAACCCAACAACAATCAGGTCGGTACTCCCGTACACGCAGATGAAGTCCGATGAGTTATACGAAACACCAAAGAAAATAAAGCAGAACGTCAAACGAACAACAATCAGGTCGATCTTTCGATACGCAGAGAAAGTCCGATCGTTTGACAAAATACAGAAAATCAAACAAGTTTAAATCTTTGCAAAATGAACACATGTATACACAGTGACTTCTCATTTTGACTTTCACACTTATTTTTCTTTTTGTGTCATGAAATATGCATCAAGATGTTATCCACATGGTCAAGCATTAGTATTTAGTGAATATCACATCTGAATACTTTCTGATTTACCGAGTCTACCAAGCATATCAAACAATGATCTTATGACCCTTTCACCTACTCTATTCATGAGTCAGACACGTAAGCCAATGTACCATCATTTCCCAATAATCAATTTCTCACAATTTTTTTATATTTGGCATGTATTCACCTTCCTTCATTATATATTTGGCATGTATTCACTCTCTCCCCATAACATGCATTTTCCCAATTACTTCCCCTTACTTACAATTCTCCCCCTTAAAATGAAAAACTCTATTTTTGGATTTTCATTTTACACAAAACAAGACTCTATTTTTGGGTTTTTGAGAAAAAACATTGTAAACAAAGTAAAGTGATCAATCAACACGGATACGATGCAATTTTAGAATTCAGAAGATTTGCAGGTTAGAAAAATTTATCATTAAATTTAACTTAAGCAGAGTACTCATCCATCAACAACTTTGCAATCGTCAATAGGTCTTCTAGAAATACCTGCACACTGGTCAAACTAATTAGTCCATAAATGACCCGAAGCGAATTGCTTCTGGTCGACCAGTGTCCTTATTTTGCTTAGAAACCACCTTAGGTTTCCATTGTTGTTGTTTTGGTAATTCTGTTTTTGATGAAACAATCACAGGTGACTGTGATGATGAACCTACATTATGAACCTTTGAAAACATCGGAACAAAATGTTTTTGTTTATGAAAGAATGTAGATTTAATTTCATCAAAACTCTGCCTTGTTCATCAAAGAACTTTGGTGTGGCAGGTTTACCAAAAACTGATTTCTTGTGAAATCTTTGGGGTGAATCAGTAGGTGATGGACAATCTTTTACCATATGCCCTGAACGACGGCAAATATAACATATCCTTGTTGTTTTGTCCCATCTTTGATGTACCTGTGAAGAACACACATGAATATCTCTAACATGATCAGAATGAGAGTCATATACCTGATGACGATGATCATGCACCCATTTGGATGTAGGACTTCGAGATTGAGAACTTTCAGAAGAAATATCAGCTTTCACAAATACTTCAGAAATTTTCCGAGCATCCACGCAGTGAAGAGGAAATTCCTTGTCAGAAAAGAGCTGCTCAGAACCTTTGAGCTTGTAAAATCTCTCAGGTAGTACTTTATTAGCTTTAAAAACATCTTTCTTCGCTTGCTTCATCTTAATCTTCTTTAGATTTTGTGCTTCAGATGCTGGAAACTCTTCAGCTACAACTTTCTTCTCTTGAAAACCCAAACCAACATTCTTTCCAGATCCTTTCACCTCCAATGTAGAATGTCCATTCTTTGCTAAACGAGAAAACTCAGCTTTTACTTCAGTGACATTCTTTTGATCATAAAAAATATGTTCATCAATCTCAGGTTGAGACAGAATCTTGTCAGTAGAAGTAGCCGACTTTTCATTATCAGCAGATGATGATCCCGATACAAACTTTGGTGCAGGAGAAACTTCGGATTTCTTTTCCTTCTTTTTCTTATTCTTCTTATTTTTCTTCTTCAGCACAACTTTCTCATCCTCGGCAGTAGATGACGAAACCTTTGAATAATCAAATTCATTAACTTGTTCCTTCACTTCTTTGACAGCTTCTTTGAAATGAGCAGGGGGTGAAGCAGTCTTATCAAACATTTTCTCAGAATTTTCATCGTTAGCTAAGAAGCTTGTGAAAACCTGATAATTTGAAACATTGTTGAGTAATCGATTAGCATCAAGAACTTGAATTTTCAGATCAGAAATTTTCTGTTGAGCCTCAGCAAATTCCTTTTCTTTAGCAATCAATCGCTTCGCAAACTTATGAGTTTCAAATTTTTCTAAGCGAAGATTATCAAGTCCTGTATGTAACTCCCTTTTCAATTTATCCTCATTTCTCTTTTGAATTTCTAAATTTGCAGTTTGAACTTTATTCACACGAACCAACTCTCGCTTTTCATCCAGCAACTTTCCCTTGTCAACTTGATATGTTTCAATCTTAGCAGTTGATTCTTCAACATTCTTAGTAAGCATATCAAGCTTGACTTTGGATTTATCAAACAAATTCTGAAATTCATTAGCAGTATCTTCAGCCTCATCCTTCCATTTCTTGACTTCTTTCACCAACTCATCTCTTTCTTCACAAATTTTATCTTTTACAACTTCAACATTCTTTTTTTCTTGTTTGGAAATTTCCAAAACTTCATTCAACGTCTTGATCTCTTTAAGCAAACATTCATTCTTCATAGCCAATTCCTTCTCATTTTCCTTAGAAATTCCCAACTCTGAACTAATCATTTTGAAATCAGCAGTAACTCTTTTGACTTCATCAATCAGAAATTCTTTTTCTTTCATCAAAGCTTCAATTTTGGACTCAAATTTCTCAGACTCAGCAGCATCATATGAACTAGAATCAGAATAATAATCATCTTGGTCATGTGTGACAATCAATGCTGAAGTATCATATCCAAACTGTTGACCCCAATCATAAACACCATCAGTTTGAGCCATCAAAGCTGTTGACTTGCTTGTATTACTAGTAGATGGTTGAGTAAAACCAGACTTTGGTGATAGAGAAACACCAGACTTATTTGCATGTGCCTGATGACATTCCTTAGCAAAATGTCCAAGCTGTTGACATTTATAACACTTCAATTTAGATTTATCAAAACCTAAGTGACCATTGAAATCAGATGATCCCATGTTATGCTTTTTGAAAAAAACGTTTCGATCTTTGACCAAGCATAGCATATTGCCAAGCTAAATCTAATTCAAGCAATTGATCATCATCAAGTTCGTTTAAGATCATCCCTTGTTATCTTGGCATCAGCAACATCTTTGATAATAAACCCAAATGAAGATGAAATTAAAGCAGAAATAATATTGGCATAATCATTTGTAGATTCTGCAGAAAACGCATTTTGATTTGAAAAATTCGGAATTGTAAAACTACAACCCCGTGAAGATTTGTTATCAGAATGATCAGAAATTCCAGTCAAGAAAGCTGTACTTGGTGCAGAATTGAGACTTGGTTTAGCTTTAGCATTCATGCTGGCTGTATTCTCACCATGATACAACTCAGGATGTTGCAAAGTAGCAGTTGATTTCTTGGAATTCAACATTTCCATTTCTCGAGCATGAAGTTTTCCAGTAAGCTCGTGAAATGTCATTGTAGAATACTCCTTGTCATGAGTGAGTAACAAAACATAGTTTTCCCACTTTTCAGGTAATGCTTCCATGATCTTTTCCTTTAAATCTGCATCAGATTTTTCAATTCCAACAACCTTCAATTCACTAATCAAATGTGAAAATCTTGAAACTAGAGCAGTAATGTTTTCATTGTCATAATTTTGAAAGTTATCAAATTCTTTGTTCAAGACTTTCTTTCGACTCTTCTCATAATCAGCATTTCCTTCACATCTTGCGGATAAGGCATCCCACAATTGCTTAGATTTCTTGCAAGTACTAAATTGATGAAGCAATTCAGTAGGTAAAGCCATAGTAAGATAACCATAAACTTTCTTTTCAAGCTCATAACTTTTTCTTTCATCACCATCGAAGTCTTGAATTTCTTTAAGATCTCCATCTTCCATTGGTCGTTCATACAACTTTCGAATTGGAATCCATAAATCAATGTCATTTGTGCTAATATAAGCAGAAAATCGTTTCTTCCAATTTTGATAATCTTCAAGTTTTAACAATTTGGGAACTTTCTGACTTGTTCCAATTTCATTGTCAAAATTTAGCATGGTTTGCATGGCACTTTGCATTGCAGCAAACGCGTGAAAATCCGACATCGTTGAAAAATTTGAATCTGCTGGCCGAACCTGCTCCGATCCTATCACCAACCTCCGAACTCTGTCCGAACCTAAATCAAAAGTCCGAACTAAGTCCGAACCTGCTCCGAATCAGAATCAACAAGCCGAACTCCTAAACAACTCCAATCTATCTCTGAACCACCTCTGAACTCCGAACTTTGACCGAACACTCACCGAATACACACCGAACGCTGACCGAACTTAAAGTTCGGAGCAGTTACTCCGAGCCTGAATAGAGAACTCCGAACTTCGAACACATTTTCCGAAAACGCGCGAAAATGGATTGATTTTGACGAAACTTGTTACTGTGAGTTTGAAAAACAGATAGAAAATGATTTGCAAGCAAGCTTAACACCAAACACTCGATAGAAATGATGAAAATCACAAAAACAAACTCGAGAAACTTCAAAAACGCTTCAAAAATCCGGAAATAGCAACCACAGATCAGTAGAGTGAACCAGAAAGCTCTCTGATACCACTTGAAAAAGCGTGAGCATTGGATCGTCTACTCGATCTAGCTAATCGGACATCGAAACGTAATTAACCGATTGATTTATTGATCAAAATGAACAATTACAACCAGTGAAACACTCAGAAACACAACAAAGAGAAACACCTTGAAGACACACACTTAGGAAATCTCACACGCTCAGAATTTTTCAGTTACAAAGACCAAACGTATATTTATACCCAGCTGGCCGAGCTTCGGCCGAACCTCAGGTTCGGCCAGTCCGAACTTCAGGTTCGGACCTAGATCGGCCAGACCTAGAATGACTTGATCTTGTACATTGCCTGATACTTCACACGACGCACATCTCAGGTATCAACACTACCCTTTTTGTCTCCCTATTTCATGAGCCCCATCTGTACTATCCACTCCATGACCTTACGAATTGCTTTACTTAACCTGTTCAACTCATTCAATAACGAGTATCTTACTAGCAATCCCCAACCCCCACAATACCACTACCTGCCTTTAATCAAATACCCAATAGCCTTAGGTTTATTAGTAGACAGTGATAATGTATTCATATATTGCAACTAATGATCCTTTCCCAATTTTACCATTAGAGTTTATATATAGGATGTACTAGCGGTGTATCCACCACACTACTGATATACCGGGTAATTAATATTATTATGCTTATATATAAGAAGTACCAGCGGCGTATCCACCACATAATAATAAAGCAAATGTATCATTAGTTCTCGTATATACCTACATACTCACTATACGTCTATTATCAATTCTCTCATCACTTGGACATTTAATATCAAAGCAGAGTATAGCACATAACACATCATACTCATTTCATATGCATAATAACACATAGTCAATCCAAATGAATAATAACACTTAACAACACTTAAAAGCATTTGGAAACACTTTTCATAACAATAAATCCCCTAATTACTTCGCCATTTTCAAAATTCCCCAAAATCCATTGATCAGTTTCTATTCCCTCTCACCAAAATTTTATCACCAAAACGATTCATCACTCTCTTCTTCCCTACCACTAAAAATTCCTCTATAGGATTCATCACACTATCATCTTCAGGAGATCACTACCTAATTCCCATCAGTATTAAGTTCACTGTCATCTTCAGGATATCATTTATTTCATTCTCTATTTAGTTCATCTAATTAATTATTCCATCGCATTTATTTTATTCTCTATTTATTTCATTTCAGGATTCATCTAGCTCATTTAATAATGGATCATGAATTCGAAGCATGTGAACAATTAAAGGATCTTAATTATAATAGTGAATTCGAATACAATGATGATTCTTCACAAGCGAATGAAGAAGATGAAATGGATAACAATGATGATCATTATTCACTACAGAGTGAAGAAGATGAAATGGATAACAATGATACCCACGTCGAAAATCATGATGCCCACTCGACAATGATGCCCAAGTTACTGAGAATGAGGAAGCTACAACCTCTGCTCCCTAGGCAAACAATAGGGGGTTGACGTGGTTGGCAAAGTGGCGTGCCAAATTGAGAAAATGGTGGGGAAATATTGCCACTAACATTTGATGCGCTAGGAAGGATTGACGGGGAGCATAGACCAAAATTTTCGAGTTTTATGGGAGACATTGCAAGGTCAGAGGTTGGATTGAGGTATCTAAAATGGAGGAAGGTGCCAAAAGAAGACAAGAACAAGATGTGGGCAGGGATTCAGGTTATGAAACAGATTAAACATTTTCTCATATTAAGTTTGTTAAGTTATTGAATTCCATATATGTGACTAAAAAATCATGTTGTCATATGTTATTTTTTTTAGCAATTATTCAAAATTGATGACTGTCGAAGGGGTCCTATAAAGGTACGGCTTGGTGGGTTGCTAAGGAGTTTTAGAAGAAAGATGTTCGAGAAACACATTCGTTCCAACCTAGCAAAACCCACCGTGCTTGAGAAAGTTCCAAAGATGTATCGCGCTATTGTGAAAAAAAGAAGACTGGGATAGATTTGTAGCATATACAAAATCTGACGAATTCAAGGTTTTTATTCAATTCAAACTGCAGATTTCAATAATTAGGCTACGTGTTAATTAATGAGATTATAATTATATATCCTACTGTTCTGTTGGAAAGGTTGTGTCAAAGAGTGCAAAAGAGGTTCGAGCACAGTATGTTTATGATCATACAATGGGACGGGGAGGATACGTCTATCTGAGTGAAAAACTGGTAATAAGCTAAGTGTGTTACACCCAGTCAAGGTTAAGAACGTGCATTGTATGTTTCAAGTCTGATATATATTATTATTATAATACAAGGTACAAAACAAAGAAATTGCAGCTGATGATTGCCCCTCTCAAGCGTTTATGTGGAGGAAAGGAAGGGTAAATAAAGAGGGGGAATACAAAACGCATGTGGTGAAGTGCGTAGCAGATGATATAGTAAGTTTAATTGCTATATATATACCTAATTATTCACTTGTTAAAATTAAGAAGCACCTCATTACATTAACTAAATTAATTACTGCAGGCCGAGAATGAAACAAAAATAAATGCGGGATACGTGACCGTAGAACCGGGAACGGATGCCCTGACATTGGTCCTTGGCAAGGAAAGGGGTGGATACCTAAAAGGTATCGGGTATGGAGTGACTTCCCGTGGATATTGGCAGGGTGCTATAAAAGGGCGATCGAAAGAACGGATTGAAAAACTTGAGGCAGAACTAAAAAATGAAAAACAGCTGCGTGAGAAAAAGGATCAAGAGGTTGAGCATCTCACTAATATGGTTAAAGCACAACATGATAAAATTGATAAGCTTACGGCGTTTATGGACCTCATGATTCAAGATAAACAAGTTGATAAAGCGGTAAATTCTGTAAGGGACAAATTATATATATATACCTATAATTAATTATTTAATATACTTTACTTTTTATCAATTAGTTATTATAAATCATTAAATTATTTCGTAGGTAAAGTCCGCGGAGGCGCCTCTTACTACAACTGTAAGATCTAAAAACAGTTGTAATCAGCATTCCAATGTAAATACAACGGTAATTAAATATTATTGCTGATATGATCAATCTCCTTTGAGCGCATATTTATTAATTAAATAACTAATTGAATTAATTGTACGTAGGACATGACCAATTCCGCTCACAATACATCGCGGAAACAATCTACTCCATCAAACTCATCTCAAAGGTCGGCCGATAAGGTACGGATTTGAAACAGTTCTGAATTTGAGTTGATCTGGAAGATTCTAGTTCATCTGGATGAACATGCGTCTATAGTTATAGTTCATCCGGATAGTGAGAGTTCATCCGGATAGTTAAAGTTCCTCAGGATAAGTAAGGTTCATCAAGATAGTTAGAGTTGATCCGAAAGTTCCTAGTTCATCAGGATAGTTAGAGTTCATCGGGATAGTTGCTATATGATCATTTAATTATTTTAATTTACACAATTGTGCACTTCCCTTATAACTAATTGCTATATGATCATTTAATTAAATGTTGATGTTGTCTTTAATCATGGGAAAAAGAGAAAAATAATAGAAGCAGCAGCTGCTGCACCCAGTACTGCTGGGGCATCAGAGCAGGAAGTGGTATATATATAATTAAGGATTTGACAAATCGCTTTGACGTTATTGTTAATTAATATATATGTTACAAATCAGTTAATTACATGGTGTTAATTTAGGAAAAGAATAAGAGACATGCAAAACCAGTAAAACCTGCAGCTCGTAAAGTACCTCCTAAGAAGAGTAATCGGTTGGAAAAACCAAATAATTATGATGTCATTGCAGCTCTTATCGATCAGCCAGTAATCCAAGAGGTTTATAGATTAGTATATACCACAATTTTTTTATTCTATTTTTTTTACTTTAATTAATTAACTGTTAATATATATATGCTATTATTATTATTATTATTATTATTATTATTATTATTATTATTATTATTATGTCACTTCTGATTAGCGGTGCGAAACTGCGACGTTGCACATGGAGGGGGATCCAATGAATGTCGTGGGAATGGCTTAATTATTACCAAAACAAAAAGATGAGAAGATTCATGGAAGTCCATTACCTCCTGGTTGCCGTAGAATTAAAGTTTATCAGGTCAATAAGGGTGCAACATTTTTACCATTCCTAGTAGATGATAAAACAATGCTTTCGGAGGTTGAAAATAAATATATTATTGCATGGCCGATGAAACGAATGATCCTTCATTCTAATAACAAGTCAGATAAATCACAGCCGGTTGATCATTCTACGGTTCAAAAAGTACTGGAACAACCACAGGTAATTACGACATTAATTAATCGTATCCGCTATAATTAATTAACTATATATATATGTGATCGGTTTTATTTGTTATTTTCCAGGTAAATAATGATCGGAAAAAGATGTCGAAAGTGTACTTAACACCAAACCAGCTGACTCAAGATCTGATAAACAGAAAACTTATTACAAGGAACCAGCAGAAGCAGCTGATAAGCACGAACAAAAAATTATAATTAATTATTATACAAATTAAAGTTTGATTAGTGTATGCTATTTTTTGAACGGCATTTGATTAGTGTATGTACATTAATTTTTAATTATAATATGATTTTAAGGTTTCTTTATACTAATTAATATGCAGTTTAATTAATTGTAATTAAGAAAACATATAATACCAAAGGCCACACTTTTGATATTTTAACGTGACCGTTGCCACCCCTTTGGCCACGCGTATTGGGACAAAATATCTGATTTCAACTACCCTTTGGCCACTTTCTTTTTCCAAATATATGTGGCTAAAGCACAAATATACGTGACCATATAATACCAAAGGTCACACTTTTTATATTTTAACATGTCCGTTGCCACCATTTGGCCACGCGTATTGGGACAAATTATCTGATTTCAACTACCCTTTGGCAACTTTTTTTCCAAATATATGTGGCTAAAACACAAATATACGTGACTATATAGTACCAAAGGTCACGCTTTTTATATTTTAATGTGGTCGTTGCCACCATTTGGCCACGCGTACTGGGACAAAATATCTGATTTCAACTACCCTTTGGCCACTTTTTTTTCCAAATATATGTGGCTAAAACACAAATATACGTGACCATATAATACCAAAGGCCACGCTTTTTATATTTTAATATGGCCGTTGCCACCCTTTGGCCACGCGTAATGGACAAAATGTATGATTTCAGCAACCCATTTGGCCACGTTTTTTCATATCATATGTGGCTAAAACACAAATATACGTGACCATATAATACCAAAGGCCACGCTATTCATATTTTAACGTGGCGGTTGCCACCCTTTGGCCACGCGTATTGGAAAAAAAATTATAATTTCAGCAACCCATTTGGCCACGTTTTTTATAACAAATGTGGCTAAAACACAAATATACGTGACCATATAATACCAAAGGCCACGCTTTTGATACTTTAACGTGGCCGTTGCCACCCTTTGGCCACGCGTATTGTGACAAAATGTATGATTGCAGCAACCCTTTGGCCATGTATTTTTATAATGTATGTGGCTAAGACACAAATATATGTGACCATATAATACCAAAGGCCACACTGAACAATACTGTGGCCGTTTGGACCCTTTGGCCACGCTTTCCAGAAGAATTGTTTGATTACAACAATAAATATTGGTACCCTTTAGCCACGCTTATAGGTGGCTTCAGCCACTGATATTGTAATGTGGCCGCAGGGTACATAAGGTGACGGGACCTTTGGTGTCTATTGGAATGGAAAAAAAAAACGTTACCAAACACCTTTGGTCACGGTTTTTTTCCTTGGCCAAAGGTGCATTTTGACGTATTGGTTGATTCAATCCATTCTTCATTGTTGTTAAGCATATGCTCCCGCAGCCCATTGGTCTCCTCATTTCTGTCCTTCACAAACTTACTTAGCTGGTTGATGTTGTTCGTGATGTGGTAGTCTTTGCTACTTCTCTTCTCGACTTTTTTTGATGGTCTTGTACTTCCAGAGGAGTTCATCTTTTGACTCCATTTTCCTCCTTTTGTTTTGCTAATTCTTCCCCCAACTGTGTTGTGTGTGTTTTTATGATTATGTTTTTGTGGTGTGTGAGATTTTTTTGTGGTGAATGATGTGTATTTATAGCCGGAGGTGACACCCTGTAGAATAATAATCGTTTATGACGATTACTTTTAGTTATAGGTAAGGGCACCTGGTATGGTGTCGTGATTCCCATGCGTGATGCCAACGTGGCTCCTTTCCACGGCGTGATACCATACCAGGGTGGTGTTATTTGTGGTGTGATGTTTTGGTGTGGAACTTTACACGGCGTTTTGAAGGGGTGTTGTGTGGGTTTCTCCAATTAAACCATGACATGTAATTTTTTTATTTGTTTCTTTTTTGTTTAAACTAATAAAAAATAACTCAACACCACACCACATCACACCATGTATGCCACACTTGGTGTTATCAAATGGTGTTATCCAGACATCGCTTACGTGGCATGATAACACCAAATTATCACACCAAGTATACCACATGCCTTAAAAATTAGATTCGTTTGCAGGATAAAAGTAATTATTACACACGTCATTTTGCTTTGGGAAATG
>JBCNJP010009842.1:0-26255 GCA_039602395.1 Deinandra increscens subsp. villosa | reverse complement strand
TGTAGAATTGAAAGATAATATTGCGGAAAACTCAATTCAAAGTAATCCGTATGAAATCAGAAACAAAGACTATCGATTAAACAGAAACGAAATCAAGAACAATGAGTCGAGGAAACTGAAATCTAATGATACAGACTCAATCGGAAACAACTACCTAATGACCCTTTAAGAAGAATTGAAAAACGAAGAAGTAATCAGTCGATCAGAAGTAATCAGTCGATCCCCAATTCACAGCTTTTATACTCGCTTATAAGCTCCTAACGGTCATTAACGATTTTGCCAGCTAATTAGACACTTTGACCCACCAACAATACTATTTGGCAATAATAGCCCTCCAACTTGTAAGAAACAAGTAATTACATAATCAGCCCTTGAACTTTGATAATCATGGAAATTCCTCAACATTCTCCACCTGAATTGCCATGATCCTTAATCCAATTCAATAAACCAGTTAGTCCCAATCTGAAATGAATTTATCATTGCATAGCAGTGATCCACAGGATTTGACTATACTAATGTAAATTCACACCAAGGTAACCTAACCAATTTATGAATCATAATCTAAAACAGATTATAGAGCAGCACCAATCAGAAGATATAAATACCTTATGATTCCTGCAGCTGACTCTATATCTCACAGAAACAGTTTTAAGAATTTAGCCTCCAACTCCCAACATTTTGAGACAAAACATAAACTTGTTGACTGGTACACATTTAGTCAACATGTCTGCCTCATTTTCCTTAGTGTCAACATATCTCACCAACACTCTCTTGGAGGCTATTACTTCCCTTATGAAGTACAGCTTAACATCAATGTGTTTGCTCCTGCTATGAAAAACTTGATTCTTTGATAACTGAATAGCACTCTTGTTATCACATCTAATCTCAGTAGCAGTTATATCCAAGCCTAACTCTCTTGTGAAACCTGTAAGCCACATTGCTTCTTTCACAGCCTCAGTTAGAGCTATAAACTCAGCTTCTGTAGTTGATAATGCCACAACATGTTGAAGTGTAGACTTCCAACTAACCAGGCCTCCACATACTTTGAATGCATAACCTGTAATTGATCTTCCTTTATCCCTGTCTTTAGCAAAATCAGCATCTACAAAGCCATTTACTAACCCTCTTTGATCACTATGCTTGCCATAAACTATACCAAGTGACCTGGTTCCATTCAAATATCTTAGTATCCACTTAACAGCCTCCCAATGAACCTTTCCAGGACAACTCAGAAACCTGCTAACAACCCCCTACAGCATGACTAATGTCTGGTCTTGTACAAACCATCAAAAACATTAAACTGCCAACCACACTTGCATAGGGTACCTTAGCCATATAAGCCTGTTCCTGTTCAGTCTTGGGACTGTCTTGCTTAGACAGCTTGAAATGAGGTCCCATAGGGGTTGACACAGTCTTTGAACTTGCCAATCCATAGTTCTCCAACACCTTTGTCAAATAAGCTTCTTGAGTCAACTTGATTGTTCCTTTGTTCCTGTCCCTCCTCACTTCCATCCCTATGATCTTCCTAGCCTCACCAAGCTCCTTCATTTCAAACTCTCTCATAAGCATCCTCTTGGTAGCTTCTATTTCAGACCTGTCCCTGCATGCTACAAGCATATCATCAACATAAAGCAACAAATAAACAAATGAATTATGTTTATACTCCCTGAAATAGACACATGGATCATATGAGCTCCTGCAGAATCCTTGTTTGATCATGTAATCATCAAATCTCTTGTACCACATCCTTGGAGATTGCTTCAAACCATAAAGTGACCTTTTGAGTAAACACACTCTCTTCTCCTGGCCCTTTACAACATATCCCTGTGGTTGATTCATGTAGATCATCTCATCTAGATTCCCATGTAAGAAAGCAGTCTTTACATCAAGCTGCTCCAATTCCATGTTCTGCATTGCTACCATAGCCATCAATATTCTAATTGATGTGTGCTTGACAACAGGAGAAAATATTTCATTGTAATCAATTCCCTCCTGTTGAGTAAACCCTTTTGCAACCAACCTAGCTTTGAATCTAGGTGGTTCACTTGCTGTCATTCCTTCCTTAAGTTTAAATAGCCATTTGCACTTCACCAGCTTCTGGTTCTTTGGAGCATCAACAAGAACCCATGTCTTGTTCTTCATTAAGGAATTCATTTCCTCATCCATTGCAAGCTTCCACTGCCTATTATGAGCTGAAGTTAATGCTTCTTCCACATTAACTGGTTCCACTACACTCTCCATGGCTGCAACATTAAAAACAAATGAAGCCAAGTCATGATCATCCCTAAATCTGATGGGAACCACTTTCTCCCTTCTAGACCTGTCCCTTGCTATAGAATAATTATCATTTCTTGCCCCTGCATTCCTATTTTCTCCTGGTGAAAATCTTCTGCTACTTGAACTTGTTGAACTATCATCATAATTGCTGTGATTACTCATTCCTGGGCTTTCCCCATGATAACTATCTCCTGGACTGGTTACATAATAATGATCATCTCCATCATCATTATCATCACTAGGTTGAGATTCCACCTCATTCTCACCATCCTGGTTTCCCGAATCATGATCCTCCACCTCAAACTGAACATTACCCTTTTTGTTCTGTTTCATGGAGGTTGTATCCTTTCCTGAGTGTATTAACTCCTTGTAGAAGATCTCTTCATTGAACACCACATCTCTACTGATGATAACCTTCTGTTCTCCTGGTTGCATTTTCCACAACCTGTAACCTTTTACACCCTCAGGATAGCCCAGCATCACACATTTATCTGCTCTTGGATCCAGCTTCCCAGATTTGTTATGAGCATAAGCCAGACATCCAAAAACTCTCAGATGACTAATATCTGGCTTCTGACCATTCCACATTTCTATTGGTGTCTTCATCTGAATTGCTGATGAAGGAGTCCTGTTTATGATATAAGCAGCAGTACTCAATGCTTCTCCCCAAAATCTTTTGGGCATTCCAGCATTTAGTAAAAGACATCTAACCTTTTCTAACAAAGTCCTATTCATTCTCTCAGCCAAACCATTTTGCTGAGGGGTATAGGCAACTGTCTTATGTCTGCTTATTCCTCTAATTCTACACCAATCATCAAACTCTTTATTACAAAATTCTAACCCATTATCTGTCCTCAATTTCTTAACCTTACTATCAGATTGTTTCTCAACTAAGTAAACCCATTCCTTAAACTTCTGAAATGTCTCAGTCTTGTTTTTCAACAAGAACACCCATACCCTTCTGCTATAGTCATCAATAACAGATAGAAAATAAGTAGCTCCTCCTAAAGATTGATGCTTAGTAGGCCCCCATAAGTCAGCATGTATGTACTCTAATATTCTACTAGAGTGATGTATCCCTTTGCCAAACTTAATCCTATGTGATTTGCCTAAGATACAGTTTTCACAAAAACCTGGATCACTTTCCTTAAGACCTGTGATAATACCCTGTGCACTCAACTCACTCAAACCCTGTTTGCTAGTGTGAGCTAATCTCATGTGCCATAGTTTAGCCTTACTCACTCCCTTAGACCCTGTGTTCTGAGCAACATTGACAGCTGCTTCACCATCCAAGAAGTAGATGTTGTTGCCCATCCTGGTTCCTGATAAAACAACCAGATTTCCCTTACACACCTTGGCTCTACCATGCTTTAGACTTACATGATAACCATCACATTCTAAGGTTCCTAGAGAAATAAGACTTCTACTTAGTTCTGGTATATATCTAACATTCTTTAAAGAGATCTCACTACCACCTGCTACCTTAAGGCATACAGTTCCTATTCCAACTATATCACACGGCCTATCATCACCCAACTGAACTACACCAGTTTTCTGCATCTTCAATTCTTGAAACACTTCCTTCAATGGGGTCATGTGGAAAGAACAACCTGAGTCTAAAATCCAGTTACATGATTTATATTTTCCTGATGTAACTGCCAACACCTCAGCACTCTCATAACCTTCACTTTCCACATCTGCATTGTAACTAACATTTCTAGGATTCCCACTGTTTTTATTCCAATCATTCTTATAGTTGGTCTTCCTATCAGGACAGTCTTTCTTAAGATGTTTTTCTGATTGACAAATAAAGCACTTCCTCTTAAACTTTGACTTAGACTTACTATTGTTTCTTTTCTTACCAGATGAAGACTCTCTATTTTCAGTCCTACCTCTAACAAACAAACCTTCACTTTGTTCCTTAACCTCTATCTTCTTCTTTAATTCTTTAGAATTAAGAGCTGCTAACACTTCTTCCATACTTAATGTCTCTCTACCATACATTAAGGTATCAACAAAGTGTTCTAAAGATGAAGGTAAAGAAGTCAGAAACAAAATAGCCTGGTCTTCATCTTCTAAAGTAACCTCAATATTCTCTAAGTCAAGAATCAACTTATTAAACTCATCTGTATGTTGTTCTAAGGTTTTCCCCGGTGTCATCTGAAATGTATATAACTTTTTCTTCAAATATAGCCTATTTGCTAGTGACTTAGTCATATATAAACTCTCTAATTTTAACCAAATACCTGCAGCACTGGTTTCCTTTGACACCTCCCTCAGAACCTTGTCACCAAGACTCAGAATGATAGCACTATGGGCTTTTGCACACATGTCTTCCCAATCACCTTCTTCCCATTCACCTGGTCGATTGTTATCACCAAGTAATGCATCCACTGCCCCCTGGTACACAAGAAATGCACGCATCTTGAGCCTCCATAGTCCGAAATCATTCTTTCCATCGAACTTCTCGATCTCATATTTAGTCGACACCATCTCTGATCAACACCTGAATTTCATACACCAATCTTCGATTGAACAAATCACGAGCACCAATGCTCTGATACCAATTGTAGAATTGAAAGATAATATTGCGGAAAACTCAATTCAATGTAATCCGTATGAAATCAAAAACAAAGACTATCGATTAAACAGAAACGAAATCAAGAACAATGAGTCGAGGAAACTGAGATCTAATGATACAGACTCAATCGTAAACAACTACCTAATGACCCTTTAAGAAGAATTGAAAAACGAAGAAGTAATCAGTCGATCCCCAATTCACAGCTTTTATACTCGCTTATAAGCTCCTAACGGTCATTAACGATTTTGCCAGCTAATTAGACACTTTGACCCACCAACAATACTATTTGACAATAATAGCCCTCCAACTTGTAAGAAACAAGTAATTACATAATCAGCCCTTGAACTTTGATAATCATGGAAATTCCTCAACACGTACATTTTCTGGTTTCATGAGGACCATAGAGGTGTCATACGAAAGATGATGGAACTTTTTTCACTGAGCTGCAGTACTTTGTTCTTGCTACATCGGTCTTTCTTCTCTTTGTTTTTTTGGAAGTGGCATTTAGAGGTTCTGCTGAAACTCTACTAGGTGACTGGAATGCCATGGAACAGTGCTTTAGTTAATTCCTATTTCAGCACAACCTTATAAACACCCAACTTGTGGAAAATAATTGATTTTTTCTTTATAGCACTCTTTATTTTTATAGCCTTTTATATGGATTTTATGCCTTCATGTGGTATACGATTGAGCCTACATTGTTGATTATCTACAGCCAATCAAAGAGGTAATGACTAGTTCCTCATTGGAACATTAATGGAATTTTTAACTTGGTTATATAATCTTTCATGGTCATGTTATTTGGCTTTCGTTTTTTTATGCAGCCTTGCCCAAAATGTCAACTTTATCTTATGATATCTTAACATTTCCTTAGTAGTCATTGCAACTTGAAAGGCTTGCTATGTATCATGATTCCAACCGACCTCCTTAGAAGATGGATAAAAAATGGAAAGATCTCAGTCCTAAGGATTGGGTTTAAGTATGATCCTTAATCCGAGTCATTTCAAAAATATGAATTCTTACTTCCCCACTACCTTAACATATTTCTTCGTATAGTAGATGGTAGTAATGGAAGTACCTTTACGTTGGCATGTGGTAGATTTTTGAGACTTCACTTTCATGAATGTTAGATACTTGAATATGGAATAAATGACGAACCTGCCAAGGGTCACCAATCAACGGTCTTCTTAAGTATCACCGTTCGGGGATTCTGAAAGAACTAATCCAGAAACACCTTTTGAGGATGCCATCTCATCCTTGGTACGTTTCTTTGACAGTCACTGAGGTGATACTCGAATTTCTAATGTAGTTGTGCATGTTCTTTTAATATTTTGTCATGGGAACATTTATTTTTTCACAGAATGTTCGTTCACACCTGTCCTATCTAATTATATGGGTATTTGTGAGTGAAGTAACTTACATTCTTTGGATATTTCTTTTTCAAAATGCATTTGAACAAGTGGGTGTGCTTATCTAATAATTTTTTTAATTTGTGATTGCATTCTATCATCTTTAGATGTACCTGAAAAAGTTCCATGTTTTACTTCCATCATTAGAACATCTAGGACAACACTTATCATCCACGTCTTCGGATTGTGTAGTTAATGTTTGGAAAATAAATATACCTGCTGTTGGTGGTTTGTGATTGCATAAATACCATCTCAAGATTACACTATTGTGTATTGACAACTATATGTAGTTTGCTAATTATAATTGTAGTCGTCAGTTTTGAAAAATCACAGGTTTAGACCACAATAATTTGTATAAACATAACGGGTTTGGTCCATAAAATGGATTACGTGAAATTTGGTGCAAGACAGGATCTGTATGTATTGTTTGCAGGGATCCTTACTATGAGGCCTGGGATGAGCATCTTTCCGTACAAAAGAATGCCAGTGGTCATTTGGAATGAGTTTATTTCTTGGGTTAACTGTGGTCAATATATGGAAACATATTTTTTTTTATTAACTAGTATACATCAGCACATGCTTCCATTGATAACAAATAAACATTTTTTTTATTAACTAGTATGCATCAGCACGTGCTTCCAGTGGATAAAAATTCAAGTCATGAAATTTTAATAAAGCTAATGAGGTAGTTCAAACCGAGAAAGAATCATGAGATCCATAGGGCAGGTTTTGTAGCATTCAAAATACAGTTTCAGAATATTTTCTTTTTTCAAAGCAGTGATATGTCTTAGAAAGGAATGTATTATGTATTTATTTTTGTATCTTTAGATAGTTTTAGGTTATTCGGTTTCCATATCTTTAATCCTAATAAAGCACTAAAATGGTGCCACATGTCTCATTTCTAGGATGTCCACATAAGCATTGCCACATGTCAAACCCACATACAAATATCAATTTATTAGATTATCAATTAAGTATAATTACCAATTTTATCAAAACTAAATTTCCATTTATAAAAAAGTTGACAAACTTAATGTAAATTTGATAAATTTACTTAATAATTTGATTATTTAAGAAAACTAATAAACAATTTGTCAAGCATAATAAATTTGATAATTTTAACCGTGCTTTTATTTTTATTTTTTATATGTATCTAATATTATGAACTCAACCTGTGTAATACACGGGTTACTAACCTAGTATTTTCTATGTAACTTGTATATGTACCGATTGTGAGATCAATGTAAATCATCGAATCATTCAAACCTTCACATGGTATCACGAGCCTAACCCTAATTCGTATACCCTCCCTTCCCTTCCGTCCGCAGCTTTGGTTGCCCCCCTCCCCCTTCGCCGTTTTTCTTTCCTGCTCTGCCATCTCGATGGCCGACGGTAAAGGACGCCGCCAATCCGGCGGCGGGTATTCACACGGCGTATACGGTTTCTAATATCCAACACAAAGTTCGTGTTTTGGATGGAACCAAACTCTCGTATTCCCAATGGGTGAATCTTTTTCTTTTGAATGCTCAGGCACACGACGTTATTCAACACGTCGATGGCACCCCGCCACCAGAGCAAACGAGTGACGAATATGCTGCATGGGTTAAGCTTGACTCTCTTGTTCTTCAGTGGATTTACGGCACCCTTTTTGATGATCTTTTGGGCCGTGTCCTTACTAGCAAGTCCACTGCTTACGAAGCATGGAACCGTGTCAAGCTACTGTTTCTAAACAACAAGGGATCCCTGGCCGTTTCTCTCGAGCATGAATTTACTACCCTCACGCTGCGTTCAATGTCGTCTCTCGAGGCGTATTGCCAACGCCTCAAAGATTTGGGTGATCAACTCACTGCCGTTGATAGTCCAATGAATGATCAACGACTGGTGCTCCAACTGGTTCGAGGCCTTCCTGCCGAGTTTGACACAGTTGCCTCGTACATCAATCAGACCCTTCCCACATGGGACGCCGCTTGCCAAATGCTCCAGACTGAGCAGTTGCGCCAGAACGCGCGTGAAAACCTTGCCGCCCCTTCCCATGTTGCTGCCGCCGTTGAAGCCCCCAACCCCCCTGCTGCTGATCGCCGCCCCTACCAGAACCGCAACACCGGCCGCCGCCCTCGCTCCGCCTCCGATCAGCGCCCACGGGGTTCCGCCGGGCCCTCCAACAACAACCGACAGCAGCCCCGATGGCCCTCCCAGTCTCCTCCTTGGTCCCCCCCCCCCATTCCTGCCACCAAACTACTTGCCCAGTTATTGGCCCATGCAAAACATGCCTCCATGCCCCTATCCAACCCAAGCAGGGTGGGCTTACCAGTGGCCCAACAACAACAACTCCACAAATCGGCCCAGTTCCAGCAGGACTCCTCCTGCCACAGCCAAAAAAGAAGACCCGCAGGCCCACCTCACGGATCTAAATCCGTTCGATCCAGAGGCTCTCAGCACCACCTTTGCTGCCATGAACACTGACTCCAACGAAGACCAATGGTACATAGACACTGGGGCATCTTCTCATGTCACCGGCAATGAAGGTAAAATCCAAACTCCCAGTTTTGTGAAATCTATTAATTCTATACGTGTCGGTAATGGTCAGCAAATACCAGTTTGTGGGTCGGGTAATTCCATTCTTCCCTCCCCATCCAAACCACTACATCTTAACAATATTTTGTACACTCCTAATATTGTTAAAAATCTTATCTCTGTCAGACAATTTACAACTGATAATTCTGTTCAATAGAATTTGACCCGTTTGGTTTTTCTGTTAAGGATCTTACGGATGGGACTATCCTAACGAGGCATAACAGCACCAACCATCTCTACCCGCTCACCAATGTTGCTTCCGCCTTCTCTGTTTCCCATGACAAGGATTTTTGGCATGATCGTTTAGGCCACCCCGGCCTACCCGTTTTTAATTTTTTGTCTTCTCATAATTTAATTCCATGTAATAAACGCCTTCGTGCGTCTCTTTGCCACTCTTGTCAGATTTCTAAACATAAACGGTTGCCTTTTGGTTTCATCTCCACATGTTGCTGTTTTGCCTTTTGACATTATACATTGTGATCTTTGGACCTCCCCGGTCGTTAGTAATCATGGATACAAGTATTATATGGTTCTTGTGGATGCAAAAACACATTTCACTTGGTTTATCCGTTAAAATATAAGTCTGACACTTTCCAGAAATTTGATCAATTTCATAAATATATTCTTACCCAATTTCATATGCCAATCAAAACCTTCCAAAGTGACTTAGGGGGTGAGTTCGATAACACAAATTTTAAAACTTTTGCATCCACCCATGGTCTACAGTTTCGGTTCGCTTGTCCCCAAACATCCCAACAAAACGGTCGTTCCGAACGGATGATCCGACGTCTCAATGAGATCATGCTTACACTTTTACAACATGCTCATCTACCAACGGCTTATTGGGTCGAAGGCATCCACGTTGCAACTTACCTTCATAATATTTTACCCACCACCCTTCTTCAAAATCTTACCCCCACCGCCGCTCTCTACAATCGCCATCCCACCTATAACCACCTTCGCGTTTTGGGGTGTGCACGTTACCCCGATATGTCAGCCACCCGTCCTCATAAACTCGCACCTCGATCAACCTTGTGCGTTTTCCTTGGCTACCCCGCTGATTTTCGGGGCTACTGGTGCCTTGATCTCTCCACCGGTAAGATCTTGCTTTCTCGTCATGTCACTTTTGACGAGTCTCTCTTCCCCTTCAAAACCGCCACCACTACCTCACCACCCAACTACGACCCATTTGACGACGATCTATCCTACTATCTTCACCCCTTCGGCCCCCCTCCAACGCCACAGTCGGCCACACCGTCCCCACCACCTTCGCTGGCACCCTCACCAACCCCCTCCTCTCCGCCGAACCCTCCCACACCCCCCACTGTCTCCTCTTCCGGCCGAACCCGACAACCAACCAGCCCCGTCCACCACCCTCCACCTAGCCCGTCGCCACACTCAACTTCCCCAGAGCCCGCTACCGTCCCTCCCACATTTCACCCTATGACAACCCGTTCTCGAGCTGACATTTTCAAACCAAAAATGCCTTATAACCTTCATATTAACTCCATTACTCCCATTCCCACCTCACACCTTTCTGCCTTGTCCGACCCTCACTGGTCTGCCGCCATGCACGATGAGTATAATGCTTTAATGACTAACAAAACTTGGGATTTGGTACCACGTCCATCTAATGCGCATATTATACGATGTATGTGGTTATATCGTCACAAATTTAAGGCTAATGGGGACTTACAACATTATAAAGCCCGAATCGTCGTAAATGGAAAAACACAACAAGTCGGGATCGATTGTGACGAGACTTTTAGCCCGGTTGTCAAGCCTGCTACTATACGCACTGCTTTAACACTTGCTACTAATTCTTCTTGGCCCATCCATCAATTGGATGTCAAGAACGCTTTTTTACATGGTGATTTGCAGGAAACGGTGTACATGCATCAACCTCCAGGGTTCAAAGACAAGGACCATCCAGATTATGTGTGCAAATTGCGCAAGTCTTTTACGGGTTAAAGCAGGCTCCACGCGCTTGGTATCAACGGTTTGCAACTCGGCATATTTTCACGGGGTTTGCAAAGCCAACATCACCTCTAATAGGATCAACGGCCTTGTGATTAATGAGACCTAGGGGCTGTTGCACGGGCCTCAAATCATTGGCTGTGGCTGATCAAAATATGTTGGTGGAACCATTTGGGATGGAAGAAATTAAAAGAGCGGTTTGGGATTGTGGGGGAGACAAAGCACCGGGTCCGGATGGGTTCAATTTTACCTTCATCAAGCGCTATTGGAACCTCCTTGGTCAAGATTTCTTTGATATTCTTGCTGAGTTTTACGAACATGGTTTGATTAGTAGTGGTTGCGGTGCTTCATTCATTCATCTCATTCCTAAGAAAAATGACCCGCAAGGTCTAAAAGATTATAGGCCTATTAGCCTTGTGGGTTGTATTTCTAAGGTTATTTCTAAAGTCCTTGCCAATAGATTGAAGCTTGTTGTTGGGTCGGTTGTGTCGGAGACACAAATGGCGTATGTGTCGGGACGGTACATCTTGGACGGCCCGTTGGTCTTGAACGAGCTTATTTCTTGGATCAAAAAATCCAAATCGCCTAGTTTCCTTTTCAAAATTGATTTTGAAAAGGCTTTCGACTCGGTGGATTGGGCTTTCATTGATGAGGTTATGTCTATTATGGGGTTCCCCGCGCGTTGGAGGAAGTGGGTTAGCGGTTGTCTCTCCTCGGTTCGAGCCTCGGTCCTTGTTAATGGATCGCCTACTTGGGAATTCAACATGGAGAGGGGTGTTAGGCAAGGGGATCCTCTTTCCCCTTTTCTATTCATCCTTGTCATGGAGGCGTTGCATGGGTTGATGGTGAAGGCTACGAGTTCTCATAACTTCCTTGGTGTTAGATGCCCGAATAATGGTCCTACAATTTCACATCTTCTCTTTGCGGATGATGCAATTATGGGTAGGTGAGTGGGGTTTGGATAATGTGAAGCTTCTTCTTCGTATCCTTAGAATCTTTCACATTGTCTCGGGCCTTAAAGTCAACATTGATAAATGTTCGGTGTTTGGTATTAATGTTGGAGAGGATGAGCTTGAAGAGTGTGCGGGTATCATTGGGTGTAAAGTTGGAAAACTTCCTTTCAAACATCTCGGGATCATGGTTGGAGCTAATATGAACCGTATTGCAAATTGGAAACCGGTGATGGATGTGTTTGAAAGTAGACTCTCACTTTGGAAGGCTTCTTGTCTTTCTATGGGGGGAAAGCTAGTTTTGATTAAGTCGGTTCTTGACTCTCTCCCTATCTATTATTTTTCGCTTTATAAGGCCCCCGATGCTATTATTAAAAAACTCGATAGCCTTAGACTTAATTTTCTTTGGGGTGGAACCGCTAATAAATTCAAAACTCATTGGGTGTGCAAGGAAGATGTCTTGAGGCCTAAAAAACACGGAGGCTTGGGGCTTTGTAAACTTGGTGATATGAATATTAGTCTCCTTGTGAAGTGGTTGTGGAGATATAAGGTGGAAAGTCGTAGCTTATGGAAGAGAGTGGTGTACTCCATTCACGAGAGCGGTCGACGTCTAAGCTTTCTACCATGCAATAAGTATATTAATGGGTGTTGGAAAGAAATAATTAAAATTAATGGCTATCTGTTGGCTCATGGGATTAACTTACGCATGAAGTTCCAGGTCAGTGGGAATGCTTGGATTTGTATTGGTGGACCAGACAACACTATGTCAGCCCATTGGATAAGGACCCTGCTTGAAGACCAATCCACGCCTGGGTATGTGTACCAATGGATTAAATGGGCTCCTTCTAGTGTGAATTTATTTGGGTGGAGATTACTAAGAAATAGGCTGCAAACTGTGGACCAAGTGGTTTCGAGACGGGTGCCGGTGGCCGATCATAGATGTAAAATTTGCGGAGATGCTAATGAAGACGGGATTCATCTTTTTATATCTTGTGAAGTGGCGGCCAATGTGTGGAATTTAATCTCGCAATGGTGCAATATCCCTCCAATTTTTGCTTTTGAGGTAAAGGATCTTTTCTCCATTCATCAATCTATTGGAGATAAAGTCAAAGCAAAAAGAGTGCAATTGGTGATTCTTGTGGTGTGTTGGTCTATTTGGAAAGCGAGGAACGAGGCAACCTTCAACAACAAGAAAGCGTCCGTGCAATGGATTGTTAAAGAATCTAAAGCGTTGTGTTTCTTTTGGTTAAAACATAGGGGTAAGATGGGGGACATTGTTTGGGAGGATTGGTGTAAGTATATCATGTAATTTTCTTTTTCTTGTTGTTCTCGTTTTTTCCGTCTAGCCTCTTGCTAGCGGGTGTTTTATTGAAGTTGCCGTTCAAAAAAAATAAGCGCTGTGTCTGATACATCCTTGTTTGTTTACAAACGAGGGGATAGTCTTGCATATTTACTGCTTTACGTGGATGACATAATCCTCACCGCTTCTACACCGACTTTACTTGACAATATCATTTCTACGCTCAAACGTGAGTTTGCAATGTCGGATCTTGGCGAATTACATCATTTATTAGGCATCACCGTCCGCAAGCGACAAGGTGGTCTATTTCTTAGTCAGGAACTCTATGACGAAGATATTTTAAAACGGGACAACATGTCAGATTGTAAACCGGCTAACACTCCGGTTGAAGCTGGTTCGAATCTTAGTGCCACCGCCGGGTCACTTTTATCAGACGGTACTCTTTATCGAAGTCTTGCAGGAGCTTTGCAGTACCTCACATTCACTCGCCCGGATATTTCTTATGCTGTACAACAAATTTGTTTATTCATGCACGCACCACGCGAGTCGCATTTTTAGTTTTTGAAACGGGTTCTTCGCTATGTCCGTGGCACCACTTCGCATGGTTTACTGATTGCCCCCTCTAAGTCCTTGTCTCTCACTGCCTACTCCGACGCGGACTAAGGCGGGTGCCCTGACTCTCGTCGCTCCACATCCGGATACTGCATTTTTATGGGCTCTAGTTTGGTTTCTTGGTCGTCTAAACGACAACCCACCATTTCCCGGTCCAGTGCAGAGGCCAAGTACCGAGGCATTGCTAACGCCGTCGCAGAAACGAGCTGGTTTCGTAATCTTTTATTCGAGCTACATGTACCTATTACTCGGGCCACGCTGGTCTATTGTGATAATGTTTCTGCGGTTTATCTCTCTGAGAATCCTGTTCAACATCAGCGCACGAAGCACATCGAAATAGATATTCATTTTGTTCGTGAGAAGGTACGTCTTGGGTCCATGCGTGTTCTTCATGTTCCGGCTGACTACCAATACGCTGATATCTTCACCAAAGGCCTACCTCAACATTTGTTTCTGCATTTCAAGTCCAGTCTTTGCGTTCGTCCTTCTACCGCTCAGACTGAGGGGGTGTCTTAGAAAGGAATGTATTATGTATTTATTCTTGTATCTTTAGATAGTTTTAGGTTATTCGGTTTCCATATATTTTCTATGTAACTTGTATATGTACCGATTGTGAGATCAATGTAAATCATCGAATCATTCAAACCTTCACAATATGATCTACACAAGTCCACTTTTAATATTGGTCTTTTTGTTTGTCATAGTTGATGATTTTTGGAAGGATGCTAAAGTTGGAAGGGATGATGCTAAGAAATGCCTGTGGAGGGGACATAGATGTTATAAGAATGCTAAGGAAACTGACATTGTGTTAGATTTATTGTTAGCATACCGGATCCATTTGTAAAGTCATATTAACTTTGTAATATTTGCTATATATATGAAATGCATTATTTTGATATATGTCTTTAATTTTGTGTTATGAGATTATTTGTTGATTAATATGAAAATTAGTGATTCTATAACACAAATATAATATTTAAAAAAAAAAAATTAAAACCATGACGCGCAAAAATGAGTGTCATAAGCAGATTTATGACAGGGGCTTTCTTGACGCACATTTATGATGCGCATTGCGCGTCATAAATGAGCGTCGTAAATGCGCGTCATAAGCAAATGACGCGCAAATACGCGTCGTCTCCCTTTATGACGGGGGCTTCCTTGACGTGCAAATGCACGTCATCTATTCCCCTTTATGACGCGCATTGTGTGTCATACATGACTTTTTTGGTACTAGTGAAAGGTAATTGATGAATAACAAAATTTCATCGTATGTAGATAGAACTTCGCAATTCACTATTGAATCTAGCTTAGAAATGGAAAACAATTGGTGAATCGACTCCCTTTATTGATTTTATGAAGTTCGAGTACAAATAGCGTATATCCAGAAGAACACACAGTTAATGGTGTTATTGAGACTGAAAAAGTGACGATTACAGTTAATCATAGCTATTTATACTAATTAGGAAGATCGCATCTTCCATCACTTGAACGGATCGCATCTTCGTATTTCGTGTTAATCAATCTAAAACAAATAAGAAATAAAATCTTTTTGATTTTTAGAAACTTTATATCAAAACACATCTAAAATCTTTTTGGTATTTTCTCTTTACAAGTGGTATCAGAGCTTTCTGGTTTCATTTGCTAATCAAATTGTAGTGATTTTTGAGTTTTTCTAGAGAGAGAAAGTGAGTTTTTGCAAGATTTCATCAAGGTTCATCAAATTCGAGAGCTTTTTGTGTTAAAATTGATTTCAAAACGTTCGTATTGTATTTTCGTTGCCTACTGCTGAAAAATCTCATTCAAAAAGACCTAAAATCACATATTTTAGAGAAAATACGGTTTTGTTCGTCTGAGTTCGTATCATGATTTTTCAGTTCGGCTCAAGATATTCCAGTTCGGGTAAATAACCGTTCCGAACTCACAGTTTGGATAAATAACCGCTCCGAACTCACAATTCGAACCCAGTTCGGATTAAGTTCGTTTAGCTTGGTTCTGTTCGGATTCAGTTCGTTTGCACGAAGTTACAATTCGGATCTAGTTCGGATCCGGTTCGGTTCGTGAAGATTCAGTTCGGACCAGTTTGGAAATTTTAGGTTGTTTCACTAAAACTGACGTAACTTGAGAACCGTTAAGAGCTACGGGACCTAATACCAGCCAAAACGACCTTCTTGGAGAGATCTACACTTCTAAGACCTTCGTTTTTGGGTTTGAAGTTTTTGGAGTGTTAGTTTTCGGTTTTGGTAAAGAGCGATTCAAGCACATTGAACTGATTTTTCATAAATTGTTCAAAAATGAGTATATCACAAGCTACTTCCATGATACCTACATTGATGAAATAGGAAGATTATCATGAATGGAAAGTTAATAAGAAAAGCTCAAACTAGAGCATAAATTACAAGAAAAGTAATGGGTTTAACAACCAATTAACCCACGAATCTTAACTTTACGATTTCTAGAAGTAAACTAAGAAAACGAATTAACCAAGAAGTTACTTATTTTTGTCATAAGCATCCAATATAAATACCGGATATGAAATCTTCATATACTTCTACTCGTTATTGGCCTTGTAACAAAGATCTTCATGTTATATTTGAAAATTATTATCGAGTAGATGTGTTTACATCCACATTTGACAAACAATTACATGAGCTGAATAGTCGATTCAACCGGATCATCGATCCGAACATATACCTCGAAACAAAGCGATAATTTTTTTTTTGGGTCACATGACATTCTGTCACCTCTTTATAATTTCTTAAGCTCCGTTACTGTCAACACATGCATAGCATCCGGAACCAAACTACTAGACCATTAACCATCACATCAGAGTTGAAATACCACTACAAGAAATGATGCCAATTGCGACGAAGCCATTTGCGACGACAAACCTCGTCTCTAAAACCATGGCATTCGCGACGACATGTCGTCTCTAAGTACTTTTTCCAAAAAATTCATCCGGGTAATATTTTCGAGACGACTTGTCGTCGCAATAAAGCTCAGCGGGAAGCTCAATCTTTTGGCGCCTCTACGAAAATCTATTCGCGATGACATATCGTCTCGACTAACTTTTCTTATTTTATTTTCGTTTTATTTTCAATATGTAAGTAAAACATTTTGAAAAAAAAATCATGATAAACTATTAGCGACGACATGTTGTCGCAAACGTGTTCAGCGAGAGAACGAAATTCTTGGCGGGTCTCCGAAAAGGATTCGCGACGATTTATCGTCTTCTTTTATATTTTTAATTTTTATCTTCTCTTTATATTTATTGAGCGGTTTCAGTTTAGAAAAAAAAAGAATCGGCGACAATATGTCGTCTGCATTGTCTTAAATACAAACGGTGTCATTTTGTTTTATGATTTGGCGACGATATATCGTCTTCACTGACATTTTAATTTATTTTTCACTTTTTTTAATCTCCTCCTTGGATAATAAACAAAAGATACATAATTACTTTCCTCCTGTTTGGGAAGAACACCACCGTCGATTTCCCTTCCAAAAAACCTGAGATTCGCTACAACAATGTGTTTCTAAGAGTAAATGCACCACCGTCGGAATGTAGTTTGCTCTCTCGTTTTCAAGCTGCGATTCCCCAAATCGACTTTGCGTAACTCCCACCAACACCACCATCGGTTTCCAGCCGTGAAGTGTCGAGTTCCATCTGTCGATTCTGAGTTCCCGCCGTCGATTTTGCGTAAGTTTTCTTCAAAGTTTATGTTAGAATTTGTTCTGAAATTTTAGTTAAACTTCAAAGATTAATGCCTGCTCCTTATTTGCTAGAACTGGTAAACGCAATAATTGATTATGTAGTGGATAATCTCTTCATCCAAAGGTGTTTGTTTTGAATATATTCTTGTGATAAAATTTGATTAAATTTTCAACCAACATCGAAACTAGAGAAATTTCAATGTTTGATTTGAATGAAGGTTAGAGAATCTTAACCTACCGTGTTTACAAGAGGTGTTTAATATATTAATTTTCAACCAAAGAACTTTGAACTGGTTTATCCCACAACCAAAGATTAGTTTTAAACCTCTGCTTTTAATAATCGTTTGTGCTTGCTGCCATCTTGGTAAAATCAACTTTTACATTTTCATTGATGATTATGTTTTATAGTTCTAAATTTAGCAGAGTAGATATAAAACTTTCCTAAATTCTATGTTTTCTTAAAACTAATTGTAAATGTAAACTATGAATGGTCAGTTTAGGATGATTACTTGAATATTGTTGAGTGGTATCAATTGGTTTTATTTTTTATTTGAACTTCTATAATTATTTCTTTAGGCTTGAGGATTTAATTTTTTATTTGAACTTTTATTCAGTTAGTCTTGCTTGGAATTGAAGGAGGGTTGTTGAAGATCAGCCGAAAGATACTCTTGAATAGACAGGTGGACCGGAAGCATTATCACATATTTATGAGCATACAAATATTATATCACTACAAGAAATAACGTGATTAGCGGCGACATCAATAGCCGCGACAATAGTAATAGCGGCGACGTCTTTTGCGGCGACTTGTCGCCGCTAATTCTCTCCGATCCGTATGCAAGCGTATAAAGCAAATCTGGCCGTCCAATACTTTACAGATCTAGCGGCTAGGGCTTGTTCGTACGCTGGGAAATTACATATATTTAATATATATACAATACAAATTCTAAGTGAATAGTGAACTATTGGTTTGTTATAGATTGACCACGGCTTTATTGATAAATTACGTTTTTAGTCCCTGTGTTTTGTTATAGATTGACCACAGAATTTTTGGTAAATGACATTTTTAGTCCCTGAACGCGTTTTTTTCCTATTGGAGTTCAAGGGCGGTGATGAGTGAGGCTCCCTTTTGATTGGCTTTAACACGTGGTTTTCTTTTACCACACTCATTAAAGTGCAGCCTCCAACGTCATTCTCACCGCTCTCTCTCTCTCTCTTCAGCTTCCATCTTCGGAGCTCTCGATCATCGATCCGGTGAGGGTTTGTGGTGATCGGAAGATGGCGATCCGCCACCGCCACCGTCGGCATCCTTTCAAGAACAGAGCCCACCGCCACCGCCACCGCCACCGTCATGGTTGCTGCTTCGTCTGTGACACCGGCGTACACGTCAGGGTTGCGTCACTTCTGACACGATCCGGTGGAATCGCCGATGACGTTGACGTAGCTTCCGGTTCTTTCATTCTTTCTCACATCGCAGATCGGAAGGCGGCGGTGGTCTAGGGTTTTGGTGAACGGGTATCGATGCTTGATGCTTGATGAATTGATATATATATAAATTATTTTGCTGGGTTTTGATTACGATTCTTCTGTTTGAAGAGTTGGTTTCATTTGCAGATTTTCAGGCGACTATGCGCCGCCTGTGTGGTTAGGGTTTTCCTGAAGTGGGTGCATCTGGATCTGTTCTGATTTTATAATTTAGATCCATGATTGTTGTTTCAGATTTATGTTTGTTTCTTTTGGTTTTTTAAGAGATGGTTATGATGGGTTTCTTCCAGAGCCTTTCTCGGCGTTTATGCGTCACCACCATTTTGGGGTTTTCCGGTTTGGTATCCAAAATCTGAAACATATATTTTGTCGGTTTTGGTTTGCTTTCTGATTCGCGATGATCTTACCGGCAACTATGTTCGATGCCGGTGTATGAGCGATGTTTTGGTGATTGCTTTGTATTTGGGTTTTCTAGAACCCAAATCTGAAATCTGAAACATAGATTTTGTCGGTTTTGGTTTGCTTTCTGATTCGCGATGATCTTACCGGCAACTATGTTCGATGCCGGTGTATGAGCGATGTTGTGGCTGTTTTCCGATGGTGCTGGCTGCTTTCCGATGAACATGGTCAAACTTTTTAGTGGCTATGATGATTTAATTTTATAGAAGTTAATGAATGCACATGTGTAGGCGGGGCAAAAAAATTTTTGCAGCCACCATGCGTATATGATTTTTACTTTTATAAATCTGAGCCTAATATACTCTAAAAAAAATTACAAGTTATACTACTTTATGAAATCAACTTAAAAGAAAAATACCAGCCATATTTTGTACATAACACTATGCTTTTAGTAGGTACATACAACCGGATCTTACAAATGTATATTTATATGATTATACAATGTCGACAATTGAATTGGTGGGGATTGGAGTTATACATTCTGTTCTACTAGCTGGCTATGATGATCATGGAATATTGATGTTGGCTGCAAGGATCAAGGTTCGATTTGGCGTGGCAATTGTATTTGCAGCCATGATTGAGCTTGATTACTTTTTATTATGAGTGTTAATGATCTGAGCTATATAGAACCTCTTGCAGCCATAATAGTGCTTCATTACTCTTTGTTGTGACAGTTTGTTAAGGATCAGGACCGCGTTGACATGATGCTGCAGATTCTGATATACGTTAGTGCACTCCTATATTGCATTTTTTTAGTCAAATTTAGAGGCGATGATGGGAAAATTAATCTGTAAGCTTGGATTGGAGCCGATCTTTGTTTTGGCGTGGCAATGATTTTGCAGCCATAGTGGATCTGTGTTTCTCTTTTCCGTTGCATACAGATCTGAGCCTCATTTAAATATTTTTGGGTTCCATGTTTGTCGGTACCCATTTGCTTTGGTTTTGAGTGATTCAGGAGGTTTCAACCATTGGGATTTGGGACATCGGTTTAGGAATTATTACGCAAGGTACGTATCTGATCCTCCTTGCATGTCGTTATTGTTAACCTTTGGTGGCTGATAGATGTATTTCGTTTTAATTTTTGGGGATAATGCTCTTCTATTTGGGATTTGGGTCTTCAATTTGGGATTTATTTGCACGTAACCATTACTGATTTCAAATGTTAACTTATGGTGTGTCAATTTTGAAAATTGTTTGTTTACATAGCAACTAAAAGTCAATTGATGGTTTTCCGGTTAATCCATCTTTTTTTAGTTACCAAATGTGAGATTTATTTCTTAGTTATGTTCTCCTTTTATGTTGCATTTTTGGTTAATTTATGTCATCATTTTATGGTTTCAATTTCATCTTTCGCATTTTTGGTTAATTTATGTCATCATTTTATGGTTTCAATTTCATCTTTCTTCAAGAGTCTGCACTTTGGAGGTGAGGTAATGTTTATTTCATTTATGCCTTCATTTTACTGTGTGAATTGGATTTTTGTTTAAAAATTTGTTGATGTGTTGTTTTTGTGTTCAAGTATGCAGACTATTATAGCTATTTCCTGGAGTTCAGGTAACATTTAACTAACATTGATCTTACTGACTTGAGAAATTTATTTACGTGGTATGTTACTTACAATTTTATTTGTCAATTTAAATTTTTTGGGGGTTTTGTGTACAGATTAGTGTTCTTATATTTAGGGTGTTCTAAACTATCAAAAGGTTTTATGCTTTCTCTTAAGTTGTTTGCTATTTTGTAGGTTGAATGATCTTTGTCAACGTCATGTTTTAATGTTTGTAGTCATATGTTTTGCCAATGTTATTAGAGGAATAAATTTATACAGTTCTGAGAACATTCACTTAATTTAAAATTTGACATTTAAGAGATCAATGTGACTAAATTGTATCAAGGTATAGAAATACTATAACAGTATCTATGATCAGTTTTATAAGAAATTTAAAGAAAGACTACAAGCTTATAGGAAAGAAACTGCTGAAACTGAGAATATCATGTGAAAGAAATTAAGAAAGACTAGGCAAATTTTTGTCATGAGTTGCAGAACATCATGGCTATTGAGAACGAATCAAATCAGATGGTTCTACTTTCTGACTTGCTCCTACGGAACCCGCCAGGTTGTCTCTTGCCTGCCCATGGATTCAGCAGCAGTTTGAAAGGTTAACCTATTCGGGAATCTCCGGATCTATGCTTATTTTCAACTCCCCGAAGCTACATAATAAAAATAGAGGCTATGATGCTATCCCAATTTGTGTTTGAATGGAATTGATAAAATTTTCCTTATGTTTGTTTTTTCTATGAATGAATTTCATGGGTCTGAGCCTTGCATTATATGTAACCAAATATATTTTTTAGTTGAGCTGCTGTCATGTGGTTTACACAGTTGTTGTCTTCGATTTGGGACTACGGTTTCAAACATCACTTATTGCTCTGGGCACTGCGATGTGGCTTACATAGCTTCTTGCGGATGCTGATGCTTCAGATCTATGACCAGAGATTGCGATTCGGTAAATCTTTTTTCAGCCACTGCAGTTTCTGCATGCTTATATAAATTAGGTTTAAGCTATGCTGCCGATGTTTCGCTTCGATCGTGGTGTTTATGTATGCTAATTTGAGTTTCGTTGCTGCTGTTCCAGTTATACGCCCAGAGGCTATGATGTTTATCCAATAATATGGGATTTATAGAGGATATCTATTGTATTTTGACATGGCAATTGGTTTTGCAGCCATAGCAGATTGCGTGTCCTCTTTGTTATATCCCCATTGATATTCTGAGCCCTTTTATAATGTTTGTTAATCTCACTTCTGGTATGGTTGTTTCAGCTGTGATATTCATCCAAGATTCAAGATTAATGGAGGATTTGGACTGTCTTTTGGTATGGTAAATCAATTTTCTCAGTTATTGTTACAGGCTGAGCCGTTTATTAGTATACAATTCCAACCCCGCGGCAACGCGCGGGGTGGGTCAAACAACTCGTTATGTATAAGCTTCAATTGGTTTGTGCATTATAGGGTTTTATGTTGTGTGTCTTTGTTCTTATCAGTTGTAGCATGGTTGTCGATAAGAGCTGGCTTAATAATCCAAACCGTAGTTCAACGGAGTATAATGATGGACTTAATTCTTTTCTTGAGTTGTGCAATGGTGTTATCGACAAAAAAGGACATGTTTTTTGTCCATGTAACAAATGTAAGAATTCACTTAGGTTTCCCTTGCGAAAAGTGAAGAATCATTTGTTTGGATGAGGTTTTTGGTCGATGTACAAGGTTTGGAACTATCACGGTGAAAATTCTGTTCCTCAAGTCGTAGATGTAGATGACGTTGCGCCGGAAAACAATATGGGCGACGCTCTCGAAGATCTTATGCAAGTGGATACCAACATCGAAAAAGGGAACTCGGATACACAGAGTAGCGGGGTCGGTGATGAGTTTGACGACCTACTAAGAGAACTCCAATCAGAATTATATCCCGGTTGTACTAAGTTTACTTCCCTTGACTTTTTAGCAAAGCTTATGCATATCAAGGTGAAGAACAAATTGACTAATAGTTCATTTGATGAGATTCTTGAGTTAATGCAAGCTTCATATCCGGAAGGGAACAAGGTTCCCGCTTCGCATTACGTAGCTAAAAAAACATTAAAGAAGATTGGTTTGGGGTATGAGTCGATACATGTGTGTAAATATGATTGTGCTCTCTTCTAGAAAGAAAACGAGTCGTTGCAGAATTGTCCTGTTTGTAATGAGAGTCGGTGGGTCGATACGAACACAAAGGGCAAGAAGGTAGCTAAGAAGGTGTTAAAATACTTCCCTTTGACCCCCAGACTACGACGTTTGTATTGTTCAACAAAGATCAAACATCTCTCTGTAAGCGAAAAGCTTAAATTAGAATGGTTTGTCCTTGATAGCTGTGAAGAAGTCAGGAACTACATGAAGTAAGTGTTCCTATCTTCAATCTTTAATCACTACTTAAGTATTCTTTTCGCTTCCTTACTTGTATATTTATACATCAATGTAGTGAATTCAAATCCGAACATCCCCAACATGATGTTAAAACTCAATTTCCTAGGTGGTTTCTTGAAAAGGTAATACATATATATCACATAGTTCTATGTATTTGCTAAGTAATACATACATAACACATATTTATATATATTTGTTAGGTCTATTCAATGAAAATACAAAATTCTCAAGAGTTCCACTCCGAGTTGTATGCTCTTTCAATGGGTGCAAATATAAATGCATCAACTTATAGTGCTTGTATAGTCAACGGTGTTAGATTTATGGTACTTGACCGTGACGCACGACACACAACGCAGAAATCTGGGGTCTCAGTGGAGGGAGAGAATGGTACAAAATATTATGGCCAATTAGAAGAGATTATTGAGCTGCGTTATCCAGGTGGATATTCAACTGTTCTATTTCGATGCAAGTGGTTCGATACCCAAAGTGATGTTAGACTTGAAAATAATATCACTAGTATCAACACAACAAAGGAATGGGATAAAGAAGATCAACTCATATTTGCTTCGCAAGCCAAACAGGTGTTCTACATCAAAGAACCCTCTCGAGGAAACCAAAATAATAATCGGTGGGTCGTCGAGCACGTTAATCATCGGAGAATATGGGATATACCATTAAATGCCGGTCACACCGAGAATGTTGAAGTGCCCGAGGATGAGAATTTACAAAGTGCTAACCGTGACTTCACCGAAGATCTTGACATTGTTCATAACAACTCTTCATCTGCTATAAATTTGTTTGTCGACTTCAGACAATATTTTCCAAGCAGTTCTGCTACTGAGGACAAGGCTATTGAAGTGTTAGTGGACCAGACTGTTGAAGTGTCCGAGGATGAAACCGAGAGTGATACTGAAGTGTTTGTAATTTCTGAGGGGTCTGAGAGTGATACTGAAGTGTCTGACGGGGAGATGTGTGAGTGAAAGTAGAGTTGTGATTTCTATTTGTAACTTCATGTTGTAATATAAAACTTTATTCATATTCTTATATCTTTTAACTTTTCAGGATGATATCTCACTGGTACTTGTTGTTGTATGTCATGACCGACGTGATGGGTCATGGAGGTGATGGGGCCGGCCAGGATCCACCATTTCCTGGCGGCTTTGGTGCAGGCGGGGGCCACTATGAGGATGGTAAGTTTAATTTTAATTCATACGTTTACTGCACTTATTTACTTATTATCAATATCGTGACTGCTTTTTTCTAATTATAAATGCAGCGGCGCGACCTCCGAGGAGAACTCGAGGGAAGACAAAAAACACAGGCCTTCAGAAGTTGGTGAAGGCAAATGGGGGGCCTTTGACATTAGTTTTTGATCGGGATGCTACTTTTGATTTGCTTGACGATTCGGGATCCTATTTCAAACGGGCAGTCGGCCTGTATATGTGGCGTAATGTCGCATTTGATAAAGATTCTTGGGATAACGTACCGCAGGCTCAAAAAAATGCCATGTTCCAGGATCTCAAGGTAAATGATTTTCTAAGTTTAATTTATATGTTCTATGTTGATTCGTTTTTACTTAACTAACTTGTTTTGTTTAATTTTGTAGGAATCATACGATCTGGATCAGTTTGAAAATGATCCTGACAGTATCGATATACAAAAATCACTTCATAGAATATACCAAGATCGATACTCGGATCGAAAATATGAGGCACATAGATTTTTTAGACGCAATGGAGGGGATGATAATGATATCCCGAGAGCATTGCGTACCGTGCCAGAAGGGATGCATGATGATAATTGGGCCAGCTCTGTTGAGCATTTTTTGTCAGATAAATATAAAAAACGGTCGGCAGCTAACAAATTAAACCGTCAATCCCAAACAATCACAAATCGTGGGGGGACGTCTTCGTACGCTAACACGAGTTATAAAAATGTAATGATATATTCATATATATATATATATATCTATTAAAATGACCCGTTTGACATGAATATTGTATGTTAAACAGGCTCAAACCCGTTTGCAAACATTCATCAAACATCATACGCTTAAGGATGGGACGCTTGACCCGTTAGTTGTCGATACAGTTGTAAGTATTTATTTATGTATAATTTCTATAGATATACATATCTATATTAAATCATCTTTATAAAATACAGCGCAAATTAGAGGAGGAGATTCGTTCCCAAACTCAACCTCCTCCTGCTGAAGGGACTTCTTCTCAAGCCCCCACTTCTTCTCAAGTCCCTGTGTTCCAAAAGGTATTGAAGCCTCGACGTGGATGGATCCGGGGGATTGGGTTTAAAGCGTCTTCGAAAGAACCCGTTTCTGAACCCGCTTCTAATCAGGAGTCGCAACAGCCGCAATTCCAACAATTCACACCGGTAACGTACACTAACTTACTTTTGTCTTAGTTTGATGAATGTTAGTAGAATTGGTAAAGAGTTAGTAGATATGTAAAGTTAGTAAGTAGTTATGATGTTAGTATTTGTTAAATGTTAGTAATTTGACCCGAAACTTGTATGTTTGTCTATGTATGTATGTAAAATGACCCGTTTGACCTGAATTTTGTATGTTTGTATATCTATGGTATTAGTTTGGTAAATGTAAGTAGTTATGATGATGTTAATATTTGTTAAATGTTAGTTGTTTGACCCATTTGACCCAAAACTTGTATGTTTGTATATGTATGTATGTAAAATGACCCGTTTGACACGAATATTGTATGTTTGTATATCTATGGTATTAGTTTGGTAATTGTTAGTATTAGAATTGGTAAATGTTTGTAAGTAGATATGTAGATATGTAAAGTTAGTAAGTAGAGATATGTAAAGTGAGTAAGTAGTTATGATGAAGTTAGTATTGGTTAAATGTTAGTAGTTTGACCCGTTTGACCCAAAACTTATATGTTTGTATATGTATGTATGTAAAACGACCCGTTTGACACGAATATTGTATGTTTGTA
>JBCNJP010009841.1:0-26275 GCA_039602395.1 Deinandra increscens subsp. villosa | reverse complement strand
TAAACACAACTTATTGGTTATATAAGACACACCTTACTAGGACTTATTGGTCCCAACCGACCCTCATTGCCCTACTAAACACACCTTATTGGGCCATCATTGGTCCTAAACACAACTTATTGGTTATATACACACCTTAGTGGGACTCATTAGTCCCAACTAAACACACATTATTGGGCCATCATTGGTCCTAAACACAACTTATTGGTTATATACACACCTTACTAGGACTTATTGGTTCTAACCGACCCTCATTGCCCTACTAAACACACCTTATTGGGCCATCATTGGTCCTAAACATAATTTATTGGTTATATACACACCTTAGTGGGACTCATTAGTCCCAACTAAACACACCATATTGGGCCATAATTGGTCGTAAACACAACTTATTGGTTATATAAACACCTTATTAGGACTCATTGGTGCCAACTAACCCTCATTGTCCCTAAACCCACTTTATTGTGCCATCATTGGTCCTAAACACAACGTATTGGTTATATGCACACATTAGTGGGACTCATTGGTCCCAACTAAACACACCTTATTGGGCCATAATTGGTCGTAAACACAACTTATTGGTTATATACACACTTTATTGGGACTCATTGGTCCCAACGGACCCTCATTGCCCTTAAACACACATTATTGGGCCATCATTGGTCCTAAACACAACTTATTGGTTATATAAGACACACCTTACTAGGACTTATTGGTCCCAACCGACCCTCATTGCCCTACTAAACACACCTTATTGGGCCATCATTGGTCCTAAACACAACTTATTGGTTATATACACACCTTAGTGGGACTCATTAGTCCCAACAAAACACACATTATTGGGCCATCATTGGTCCTAAACACAACTTATTGGTTATATACACACCTTACTAGGACTTATTGGTTCTAACCGACCCTCATTGCCCTACTAAACACACCTTATTGGGCCATCATTGGTCCTAAACATAATTTATTGGTTATATACACACCTTAGTGGGACTCATTAGTCCCAACTAAACACACCATATTGGGCCATAATTGGTCGTAAACACAACTTATTGGTTATATAAACACCTTATTAGGACTCATTGGTGCCAACTAACCCTCATTGTCCCTAAACCCACTTTATTGTGCCATCATTGGTCCTAAACACAACGTATTGGTTATATGCACACATTAGTGGGACTCATTGGTCCCAACTAAACACACCTTATTGGGCGATAATTGGTCGTAAACACAACTTATTGGTTATATACACACTTTATTGGGACTCATTGGTCCCAACGGACCCTCATTGCCCTTAAACACACATTATTGGGCCATCATTGGTCCTAAACACAACTTATTGGTTATATAAGACACACCTTACTAGGACTTATTGGTCCCAACCGACCCTCATTGCCCTACTAAACACACCTTATTGGGCCATCATTGGTCCTAAACACAACTTATTGGTTATATACACACCTTAGTGGGACTCATTAGTCCCAACTAAACACACATTATTGGGCCATCATTGGTCCTAAACACAAATTATTGGTTATATACACACCTTACTAGGACTTATTGGTTCTAACCGACCCTCATTGCCCTACTAAACACACCTTATTGGGCCATCATTGGTCCTAAACATAATTTATTGGTTATATACACACCTTAGTGGGACTCATTAGTCCCAACTAAACACACCATATTGGGCCATAATTGGTCGTAAACACAACTTATTGGTTATATAAACACCTTATTAGGACTCATTGGTGCCAACTAACCCTCATTGTCCCTAAACCCACTTTATTGTGCCATCATTGGTCCTAAACACAACGTATTGGTTATATGCACACATTAGTGGGACTCATTGGTCCCAACTAAACACACCTTATTGGGCCATAATTGGTCGTAAACACAACTTATTGGTTATATACACACTTTATTGGGACTCATTGGTCCCAACGGACCCTCATTGCCCTTAAACACACATTATTGGGCCATCATTGGTCCTAAACACAACTTATTGGTTATATAAGACACACCTTACTAGGACTTATTGGTCCCAACCGACCCTCATTGCCCTACTAAACACACCTTATTGGGCCATCATTGGTCCTAAACACAACTTATTGGTTATATACACACCTTAGTGGGACTCATTAGTCCCAACAAAACACACATTATTGGGCCATCATTGGTCCTAAACACAACTTATTGGTTATATACACACCTTACTAGGACTTATTGGTTCTAACCGACCCTCATTGCCCTACTAAACACACCTTATTGGGCCATCATTGGTCCTAAACATAATTTATTGGTTATATACACACCTTAGTGGGACTCATTAGTCCCAACTAAACACACCATATTGGGCCATAATTGGTCGTAAACACAACTTATTGGTTATATAAACACCTTATTAGGACTCATTGGTGCCAACTAACCCTCATTGTCCCTAAACCCACTTTATTGTGCCATCATTGGTCCTAAACACAACGTATTGGTTATATGCACACATTAGTGGGACTCATTGGTCCCAACTAAACACACCTTATTGGGCCATAATTGGTCGTAAACACAACTTATTGGTTATATACACACTTTATTGGGACTCATTGGTCCCAACGGACCCTCATTGCCCTTAAACACACATTATTGGGCCATCATTGGTCCTAAACACAACTTATTGGTTATATAAGACACACCTTACTAGGACTTATTGGTCCCAACCGACCCTCATTGCCCTACTAAACACACCTTATTGGGCCATCATTGGTCCTAAACACAACTTATTGGTTATATACACACCTTAGTGGGACTCATTAGTCCCAACTAAACACACATTATTGGGCCATCATTGGTCCTAAACACAAATTATTGGTTATATACACACCTTACTAGGACTTATTGGTTCTAACCGACCCTCATTGCCCTACTAAACACACCTTATTGGGCCATCATTGGTCCTAAACATAATTTATTGGTTATATACACACCTTAGTGGGACTCATTAGTCCCAACTAAACACACCATATTGGGCCATAATTGGTCGTAAACACAACTTATTGGTTATATAAACACCTTATTAGGACTCATTGGTGCCAACTAACCCTCATTGTCCCTAAACCCACTTTATTGTGCCATCATTGGTCCTAAACACAACGTATTGGTTATATGCACACATTAGTGGGACTCATTGGTCCCAACTAAACACACCTTATTGGGCCATAATTGGTCGTAAACACAACTTATTGGTTATATACACACTTTATTGGGACTCATTGGTCCCAACGGACCCTCATTGCCCTTAAACACACATTATTGGGCCATCATTGGTCCTAAACACAACTTATTGGTTATATAAGACACACCTTACTAGGACTTATTGGTCCCAACCGACCCTCATTGCCCTACTAAACACACCTTATTGGGCCATCATTGGTCCTAAACACAACTTATTGGTTATATACACAACTTAGTGGGACTCATTAGTCCCAACAAAACACACATTATTGGGCCAACATTGGTCCTAAACACAAGTTATTGGTTATATACACACCTTACTAGGACTTATTGGTTCTAACCGACCCTCATTGCCCTACTAAACACACCTTATTGGGCCATCATTGGTCCTAAACATAATTTATTGGTTATATACACACCTTAGTGGGACTCATTAGTCCCAACTAAACACACCATATTGGGCCATAATTGGTCGTAAACACAACTTATTGGTTATATAAACACCTTATTAGGACTCATTGGTGCCAACTAACCCTCATTGTCCCTAAACCCACTTTATTGTGCCATCATTGGTCCTAAACATAACGTATTGGTTATATGCACACATTAGTGGGACTCATTGGTCCCAACTAAACACACCTTATTGGGCCATAATTGGTCGTAAACACAACTTATTGGTTATATACACACTTTATTGGGACTCATTGGTCCCAACTGACCCTCATTGCCCTTAAACACACATTATTGGGCCATCATTGGTCCTAAACACAACTTATTGGTTATATAAGACACACCTTACTAGGACTTATTGGTCCCAACCGACCCTCATTGCCCTACTAAACACACCTTATTGGGCCATCATTGGTCCTAAACACAACTTATTGGTTATATACACACCTTAGTGGGACTCATTAGTCCCAACTAAACACACATTATTGGGCCATCATTGGTCCTAAACACAACTTATTGGTTATATACACACCTTACTAGGACTTATTGGTTCTAACCGACCCTCATTGCCCTACTAAACACACCTTATTGGGCCATCATTGGTCCTAAACATAATTTATTGGTTATATACACACCTTAGTGGGACTCATTAGTCCCAACTAAACACACCATATTGGGCCATAATTGGTCGTAAACACAACTTATTGGTTATATAAACACCTTATTAGGACTCATTGGTGCCAACTAACCCTCATTGTCCCTAAACCCACTTTATTGTGCCATCATTGGTCCTAAACACAACGTATTGGTTATATGCACACATTAGTGGGACTCATTGGTCCCAACTAAACACACCTTATTGGGCCATAATTGGTCGTAAACACAACTTATTGGTTATATACACACTTTATTGGGACTCATTGGTCCCAACGGACCCTCATTGCCCTTAAACACACATTATTGGGCCATCATTGGTCCTAAACACAACTTATTGGTTATATAAGACACACCTTACTAGGACTTATTGGTCCCAACCGACCCTCATTGCCCTACTAAACACACCTTATTGGGCCATCATTGGTCCTAAACACAACTTATTGGTTATATACACACCTTAGTGGGACTCATTAGTCCCAACTAAACACACATTATTGGGCCATCATTGGTCCTAAACACAACTTATTGGTTATATACACACCTTACTAGGACTTATTGGTTCTAACCGACCCTCATTGCCCTACTAAACACACCTTATTGGGCCATCATTGGTCCTAAACATAATTTATTGGTTATATACACACCTTAGTGGGACTCATTAGTCCCAACTAAACACACATTATTGGGCCATCATTGGTCCTAAACACAACTTATTGGTTATATACACACCTTACTAGGACTTATTGGTTCTAACCGACCCTCATTGCCCTACTAAACACACCTTATTGGGCCATCATTGGTCCTAAACATAATTTATTGGTTATATACACACCTTAGTGGGACTCATTAGTCCCAACTAAACACACCATATTGGGCCATAATTGGTCGTAAACACAACTTATTGGTTATATAAACACCTTATTAGGACTCATTGGTGCCAACTAACCCTCATTGTCCCTAAACCCACTTTATTGTGCCATCATTGGTCCTAAACACAACGTATTGGTTATATGCACACATTAGTGGGACTCATTGGTCCCAACTAAACACACCTTATTGGGCCATAATTGGTCGTAAACACAACTTATTGGTTATATACACACTTTATTGGGACTCATTGGTCCCAACGGACCCTCATTGCCCTTAAACACACATTATTGGGCCATCATTGGTCCTAAACACAACTTATTGGTTATATAAGACACACCTTACTAGGACTTATTGGTCCCAACCGACCCTCATTGCCCTACTAAACACACCTTATTGGGCCATCATTGGTCCTAAACACAACTTATTGGTTATATACACACCTTAGTGGGACTCATTAGTCCCAACAAAACACACATTATTGGGCCATCATTGGTCCTAAACACAACTTATTGGTTATATACACACCTTACTAGGACTTATTGGTTCTAACCGACCCTCATTGCCCTACTAAACACACCTTATTGGGCCATCATTGGTCCTAAACATAATTTATTGGTTATATACACACCTTAGTGGGACTCATTAGTCCCAACTAAACACACCATATTGGGCCATAATTGGTCGTAAACACAACTTATTGGTTATATAAACACCTTATTAGGACTCATTGGTGCCAACTAACCCTCATTGTCCCTAAACCCACTTTATTGTGCCATCATTGGTCCTAAACACAACGTATTGGTTATATGCACACATTAGTGGGACTCATTGGTCCCAACTAAACACACCTTATTGGGCCATAATTGGTCGTAAACACAACTTATTGGTTATATACACACTTTATTGGGACTCATTGGTCCCAACGGACCCTCATTGCCCTTAAACACACATTATTGGGCCATCATTGGTCCTAAACACAACTTATTGGTTATATAAGACACACCTTACTAGGACTTATTGGTCCCAACCGACCCTCATTGCCCTACTAAACACACCTTATTGGGCCATCATTGGTCCTAAACACAACTTATTGGTTATATACACACCTTAGTGGGACTCATTAGTCCCAACAAAACACACATTATTGGGCCATCATTGGTCCTAAACACAACTTATTGGTTATATACACACCTTACTAGGACTTATTGGTTCTAACCGACCCTCATTGCCCTACTAAACACACCTTATTGGGCCATCATTGGTCCTAAACATAATTTATTGGTTATATACACACCTTAGTGGGACTCATTAGTCCCAACTAAACACACCATATTGGGCCATAATTGGTCGTAAACACAACTTATTGGTTATATAAACACCTTATTAGGACTCATTGGTGCCAACTAACCCTCATTGTCCCTAAACCCACTTTATTGTGCCATCATTGGTCCTAAACACAACGTATTGGTTATATGCACACATTAGTGGGACTCATTGGTCCCAACTAAACACACCTTATTGGGCCATAATTGGTCGTAAACACAACTTATTGGTTATATACACACTTTATTGGGACTCATTGGTCCCAACGGACCCTCATTGCCCTTAAACACACATTATTGGGCCATCATTGGTCCTAAACACAACTTATTGGTTATATAAGACACACCTTACTAGGACTTATTGGTCCCAACCGACCCTCATTGCCCTACTAAACACACCTTATTGGGCCATCATTGGTCCTAAACACAACTTATTGGTTATATACACACCTTAGTGGGACTCATTAGTCCCAACTAAACACACATTATTGGGCCATCATTGGTCCTAAACACAAATTATTGGTTATATACACACCTTACTAGGACTTATTGGTTCTAACCGACCCTCATTGCCCTACTAAACACACCTTATTGGGCCATCATTGGTCCTAAACATAATTTATTGGTTATATACACACCTTAGTGGGACTCATTAGTCCCAACTAAACACACCATATTGGGCCATAATTGGTCGTAAACACAACTTATTGGTTATATAAACACCTTATTAGGACTCATTGGTGCCAACTAACCCTCATTGTCCCTAAACCCACTTTATTGTGCCATCATTGGTCCTAAACACAACGTATTGGTTATATGCACACATTAGTGGGACTCATTGGTCCCAACTAAACACACCTTATTGGGCCATAATTGGTCGTAAACACAACTTATTGGTTATATACACACTTTATTGGGACTCATTGGTCCCAACGGACCCTCATTGCCCTTAAACACACATTATTGGGCCATCATTGGTCCTAAACACAACTTATTGGTTATATAAGACACACCTTACTAGGACTTATTGGTCCCAACCGACCCTCATTGCCCTACTAAACACACCTTATTGGGCCATCATTGGTCCTAAACACAACTTATTGGTTATATACACACCTTAGTGGGACTCATTAGTCCCAACTAAACACACATTATTGGGCCATCATTGGTCCTAAACACAAATTATTGGTTATATACACACCTTACTAGGACTTATTGGTTCTAACCGACCCTCATTGCCCTACTAAACACACCTTATTGGGCCATCATTGGTCCTAAACATAATTTATTGGTTATATACACACCTTAGTGGGACTCATTAGTCCCAACTAAACACACCATATTGGGCCATAATTGGTCGTAAACACAACTTATTGGTTATATAAACACCTTATTAGGACTCATTGGTGCCAACTAACCCTCATTGTCCCTAAACCCACTTTATTGTGCCATCATTGGTCCTAAACACAACGTATTGGTTATATGCACACATTAGTGGGACTCATTGGTCCCAACTAAACACACCTTATTGGGCCATAATTGGTCGTAAACACAACTTATTGGTTATATACACACTTTATTGGGACTCATTGGTCCCAACGGACCCTCATTGCCCTTAAACACACATTATTGGGCCATCATTGGTCCTAAACACAACTTATTGGTTATATAAGACACACCTTACTAGGACTTATTGGTCCCAACCGACCCTCATTGCCCTACTAAACACACCTTATTGGGCCATCATTGGTCCTAAACACAACTTATTGGTTATATACACAACTTAGTGGGACTCATTAGTCCCAACAAAACACACATTATTGGGCCAACATTGGTCCTAAACACAAGTTATTGGTTATATACACACCTTACTAGGACTTATTGGTTCTAACCGACCCTCATTGCCCTACTAAACACACCTTATTGGGCCATCATTGGTCCTAAACATAATTTATTGGTTATATACACACCTTAGTGGGACTCATTAGTCCCAACTAAACACACCATATTGGGCCATAATTGGTCGTAAACACAACTTATTAGTTATATAAACACCTTATTAGGACTCATTGGTGCCAACTAACCCTCATTGTCCCTAAACCCACTTTATTGTGCCATCATTGGTCCTAAACATAACGTATTGGTTATATGCACACATTAGTGGGACTCATTGGTCCCAACTAAACACACCTTATTGGTCCATAATTGGTCGTAAGCACAACTTATTGGTTATATACACACTTTATTGGGACTCATTGGTCCCAACTGACCCTCATTGCCCTTAAACGCACATTATTGGGCCATCATTGGTCCTAAACACAACTTATTGGTTATATAAGACACACCTTACTAGGACTTATTGGTCCCAACCGACCCTCATTGCCCTACTAAACACACCTTATTGGGCCATCATTGGTCCTAAACACAACTTATTGGTTATATACACACCTTAGTGGGACTCATTAGTCCCAACTAAACACACATTATTGGGCCATCATTGGTCCTAAACACAACTTATTGGTTATATACACACCTTACTAGGACTTATTGGTTCTAACCGACCCTCATTGCCCTACTAAACACACCTTATTGGGCCATCATTGGTCCTAAACATAATTTATTGGTTATATACACACCTTAGTGGGACTCATTAGTCCCAACTAAACACACCATATTGGGCCATAATTGGTCGTAAACACAACTTATTGGTTATATAAACACCTTATTAGGACTCATTGGTGCCAACTAACCCTCATTGTCCCTAAACCCACTTTATTGTGCCATCATTGGTCCTAAACACAACGTATTGGTTATATGCACACATTAGTGGGACTCATTGGTCCCAACTAAACACACCTTATTGGGCCATAATTGGTCGTAAACACAACTTATTGGTTATATACACACTTTATTGGGACTCATTGGTCCCAACGGACCCTCATTGCCCTTAAACACACATTATTGGGCCATCATTGGTCCTAAACACAACTTATTGGTTATATAAGACACACCTTACTAGGACTTATTGGTCCCAACCGACCCTCATTGCCCTACTAAACACACCTTATTGGGCCATCATTGGTCCTAAACACAACTTATTGGTTATATACACACCTTAGTGGGACTCATTAGTCCCAACAAAACACACATTATTGGGCCATCATTGGTCCTAAACACAACTTATTGGTTATATACACACCTTACTAGGACTTATTGGTTCTAACCGACCCTCATTGCCCTACTAAACACACCTTATTGGGCCATCATTGGTCCTAAACATAATTTATTGGTTATATACACACCTTAGTGGGACTCATTAGTCCCAACTAAACACACATTATTGGGCCATCATTGGTCCTAAACACAACTTATTGGTTATATACACACCTTACTAGGACTTATTGGTTCTAACCGACCCTCATTGCCCTACTAAACACACCTTATTGGGCCATCATTGGTCCTAAACATAATTTATTGGTTATATACACACCTTAGTGGGACTCATTAGTCCCAACTAAACACACCATATTGGGCCATAATTGGTCGTAAACACAACTTATTGGTTATATAAACACCTTATTAGGACTCATTGGTGCCAACTAACCCTCATTGTCCCTAAACCCACTTTATTGTGCCATCATTGGTCCTAAACACAACGTATTGGTTATATGCACACATTAGTGGGACTCATTGGTCCCAACTAAACACACCTTATTGGGCCATAATTGGTCGTAAACACAACTTATTGGTTATATACACACTTTATTGGGACTCATTGGTCCCAACGGACCCTCATTGCCCTTAAACACACATTATTGGGCCATCATTGGTCCTAAACACAACTTATTGGTTATATAAGACACACCTTACTAGGACTTATTGGTCCCAACCGACCCTCATTGCCCTACTAAACACACCTTATTGGGCCATCATTGGTCCTAAACACAACTTATTGGTTATATACACACCTTAGTGGGACTCATTAGTCCCAACTAAACACACATTATTGGGCCATCATTGGTCCTAAACACAACTTATTGGTTATATACACACCTTACTAGGACTTATTGGTTCTAACCGACCCTCATTGCCCTACTAAACACACCTTATTGGGCCATCATTGGTCCTAAACATAATTTATTGGTTATATACACACCTTAGTGGGACTCATTAGTCCCAACTAAACACACCATATTGGGCCATAATTGGTCGTAAACACAACTTATTGGTTATATAAACACCTTATTAGGACTCATTGGTGCCAACTAACCCTCATTGTCCCTAAACCCACTTTATTGTGCCATCATTGGTCCTAAACACAACGTATTGGTTATATGCACACATTAGTGGGACTCATTGGTCCCAACTAAACACACCTTATTGGGCCATAATTGGTCGTAAACACAACTTATTGGTTATATACACACTTTATTGGGACTCATTGGTCCCAACGGACCCTCATTGCCCTTAAACACACATTATTGGGCCATCATTGGTCCTAAACACAACTTATTGGTTATATAAGACACACCTTACTAGGACTTATTGGTCCCAACCGACCCTCATTGCCCTACTAAACACACCTTATTGGGCCATCATTGGTCCTAAACACAACTTATTGGTTATATACACACCTTAGTGGGACTCATTAGTCCCAACTAAACACACATTATTGGGCCATCATTGGTCCTAAACACAAATTATTGGTTATATACACACCTTACTAGGACTTATTGGTTCTAACCGACCCTCATTGCCCTACTAAACACACCTTATTGGGCCATCATTGGTCCTAAACATAATTTATTGGTTATATACACACCTTAGTGGGACTCATTAGTCCCAACTAAACACACATTATTGGGCCATACATTGGTCCTAAACACAACTTATTGGTTATATACACACCTTACTAGGACTTATTGGTTCTAACCGACCCTCATTGCCCTACTAAACACACCTTATTGGGCCATCATTGGTCCTAAACATAATTTATTGGTTATATACACACCTTAGTGGGACTCATTAGTCCCAACTAAACACACCATATTGGGCCATAATTGGTCGTAAACACAACTTATTGGTTATATAAACACCTTATTAGGACTCATTGGTGCCAACTAACCCTCATTGTCCCTAAACCCACTTTATTGTGCCATCATTGGTCCTAAACACAACGTATTGGTTATATGCACACATTAGTGGGACTCATTGGTCCCAACTAAACACACCTTATTGGGCCATAATTGGTCGTAAACACAACTTATTGGTTATATACACACTTTATTGGGACTCATTGGTCCCAACGGACCCTCATTGCCCTTAAACACACATTATTGGGCCATCATTGGTCCTAAACACAACTTATTGGTTATATAAGACACACCTTACTAGGACTTATTGGTCCCAACCGACCCTCATTGCCCTACTAAACACACCTTATTGGGCCATCATTGGTCCTAAACACAACTTATTGGTTATATACACACCTTAGTGGGACTCATTAGTCCCAACTAAACACACATTATTGGGCCATCATTGGTCCTAAACACAACTTATTGGTTATATACACACCTTACTAGGACTTATTGGTTCTAACCGACCCTCATTGCCCTACTAAACACACCTTATTGGGCCATCATTGGTCCTAAACATAATTTATTGGTTATATACACACCTTAGTGGGACTCATTAGTCCCAACTAAACACACCATATTGGGCCATAATTGGTCGTAAACACAACTTATTGGTTATATAAACACCTTATTAGGACTCATTGGTGCCAACTAACCCTCATTGTCCCTAAACCCACTTTATTGTGCCATCATTGGTCCTAAACACAACGTATTGGTTATATGCACACATTAGTGGGACTCATTGGTCCCAACTAAACACACCTTATTGGGCCATAATTGGTCGTAAACACAACTTATTGGTTATATACACACTTTATTGGGACTCATTGGTCCCAACGGACCCTCATTGCCCTTAAACACACATTATTGGGCCATCATTGGTCCTAAACACAACTTATTGGTTATATAAGACACACCTTACTAGGACTTATTGGTCCCAACCGACCCTCATTGCCCTACTAAACACACCTTATTGGGCCATCATTGGTCCTAAACACAACTTATTGGTTATATACACACCTTAGTGGGACTCATTAGTCCCAACTAAACACACATTATTGGGCCATCATTGGTCCTAAACACAACTTATTGGTTATATACACACCTTACTAGGACTTATTGGTTCTAACCGACCCTCATTGCCCTACTAAACACACCTTATTGGGCCATCATTGGTCCTAAACATAATTTATTGGTTATATACACACCTTAGTGGGACTCATTAGTCCCAACTAAACACACCATATTGGGCCATAATTGGTCGTAAACACAACTTATTGGTTATATAAACACCTTATTAGGACTCATTGGTGCCAACTAACCCTCATTGTCCCTAAACCCACTTTATTGTGCCATCATTGGTCCTAAACACAACGTATTGGTTATATGCACACATTAGTGGGACTCATTGGTCCCAACTAAACACACCTTATTGGGCCATAATTGGTCGTAAACACAACTTATTGGTTATATACACACTTTATTGGGACTCATTGGTCCCAACGGACCCTCATTGCCCTTAAACACACATTATTGGGCCATCATTGGTCCTAAACACAACTTATTGGTTATATAAGACACACCTTACTAGGACTTATTGGTCCCAACCGACCCTCATTGCCCTACTAAACACACCTTATTGGGCCATCATTGGTCCTAAACACAACTTATTGGTTATATACACACCTTAGTGGGACTCATTAGTCCCAACTAAACACACATTATTGGGCCATAATTGGTCGTAAACACAACTTATTGGTTATATACACACCTTACTAGGACTTATTGGTTCCAACTGACCCTCATTGCCCTACTAAACACACCTTATTGGGCCATCATTGGTCCTAAACACAACTTATTGGTTATATACACACCTTAGTGGGACTCATTAGTCCCAACTAAACACACCATTATTGGGCCATCATTGGTCGTAAACACAACTTATTGGTTATATACACACCTTACTAGGACTTATTGGTTCTAACCGACCCTCATTGCCCTACTAAACACACCTTATTGGGCCATCATTGGTCCTAAACACAACTTATTGGTTATATACACACCTTAGTGGGACTCATTAGTCCCAACTAAACACACCATATTGGGCCATAATTGGTCGTAAACACAACTTATTGGTTATATAAACACCTTATTAGGACTCATTGGTGCCAACTAACCCTCATTGTCCCTAAACCCACTTTATTGTGCCATCATTGGTCCTAAACACAACGTATTGGTTATATGCACACATTAGTGGGACTCATTGGTCCCAACTAAACACACCTTATTGGGCCATAATTGGTCGTAAACACAACTTATTGGTTATATACACACTTTATTGGGACTCATTGGTCCCAACGGACCCTCATTGCCCTTAAACACACATTATTGGGCCATCATTGGTCCTAAACACAACTTATTGGTTATATAAGACACACCTTACTAGGACTTATTGGTCCCAACCGACCCTCATTGCCCTACTAAACACACCTTATTGGGCCATCATTGGTCCTAAACACAACTTATTGGTTATATACACACCTTAGTGGGACTCATTAGTCCCAACAAAACACACATTATTGGGCCATCATTGGTCCTAAACACAACTTATTGGTTATATACACACCTTACTAGGACTTATTGGTTCTAACCGACCCTCATTGCCCTACTAAACACACCTTATTGGGCCATCATTGGTCCTAAACATAATTTATTGGTTATATACACACCTTAGTGGGACTCATTAGTCCCAACTAAACACACCATATTGGGCCATAATTGGTCGTAAACACAACTTATTGGTTATATAAACACCTTATTAGGACTCATTGGTGCCAACTAACCCTCATTGTCCCTAAACCCACTTTATTGTGCCATCATTGGTCCTAAACACAACGTATTGGTTATATGCACACATTAGTGGGACTCATTGGTCCCAACTAAACACACCTTATTGGGCCATAATTGGTCGTAAACACAACTTATTGGTTATATACACACTTTATTGGGACTCATTGGTCCCAACGGACCCTCATTGCCCTTAAACACACATTATTGGGCCATCATTGGTCCTAAACACAACTTATTGGTTATATAAGACACACCTTACTAGGACTTATTGGTCCCAACCGACCCTCATTGCCCTACTAAACACACCTTATTGGGCCATCATTGGTCCTAAACACAACTTATTGGTTATATACACACCTTAGTGGGACTCATTAGTCCCAACTAAACACACATTATTGGGCCATCATTGGTCCTAAACACAACTTATTGGTTATATACACACCTTACTAGGACTTATTGGTTCTAACCGACCCTCATTGCCCTACTAAACACACCTTATTGGGCCATCATTGGTCCTAAACATAATTTATTGGTTATATACACACCTTAGTGGGACTCATTAGTCCCAACTAAACACACCATATTGGGCCATAATTGGTCGTAAACACAACTTATTGGTTATATAAACACCTTATTAGGACTCATTGGTGCCAACTAACCCTCATTGTCCCTAAACCCACTTTATTGTGCCATCATTGGTCCTAAACACAACGTATTGGTTATATGCACACATTAGTGGGACTCATTGGTCCCAACTAAACACACCTTATTGGGCCATAATTGGTCGTAAACACAACTTATTGGTTATATACACACTTTATTGGGACTCATTGGTCCCAACGGACCCTCATTGCCCTTAAACACACATTATTGGGCCATCATTGGTCCTAAACACAACTTATTGGTTATATAAGACACACCTTACTAGGACTTATTGGTCCCAACCGACCCTCATTGCCCTACTAAACACACCTTATTGGGCCATCATTGGTCCTAAACACAACTTATTGGTTATATACACACCTTAGTGGGACTCATTAGTCCCAACAAAACACACATTATTGGGCCATCATTGGTCCTAAACACAACTTATTGGTTATATACACACCTTACTAGGACTTATTGGTTCTAACCGACCCTCATTGCCCTACTAAACACACCTTATTGGGCCATCATTGGTCCTAAACATAATTTATTGGTTATATACACACCTTAGTGGGACTCATTAGTCCCAACTAAACACACATTATTGGGCCATCATTGGTCCTAAACACAAATTATTGGTTATATACACACCTTACTAGGACTTATTGGTTCTAACCGACCCTCATTGCCCTACTAAACACACCTTATTGGGCCATCATTGGTCCTAAACATAATTTATTGGTTATATACACACCTTAGTGGGACTCATTAGTCCCAACTAAACACACCATATTGGGCCATAATTGGTCGTAAACACAACTTATTGGTTATATAAACACCTTATTAGGACTCATTGGTGCCAACTAACCCTCATTGTCCCTAAACCCACTTTATTGTGCCATCATTGGTCCTAAACACAACGTATTGGTTATATGCACACATTAGTGGGACTCATTGGTCCCAACTAAACACACCTTATTGGGCCATAATTGGTCGTAAACACAACTTATTGGTTATATACACACTTTATTGGGACTCATTGGTCCCAACGGACCCTCATTGCCCTTAAACACACATTATTGGGCCATCATTGGTCCTAAACACAACTTATTGGTTATATAAGACACACCTTACTAGGACTTATTGGTCCCAACCGACCCTCATTGCCCTACTAAACACACCTTATTGGGCCATCATTGGTCCTAAACACAACTTATTGGTTATATACACACCTTAGTGGGACTCATTAGTCCCAACTAAACACACATTATTGGGCCATCATTGGTCCTAAACACAACTTATTGGTTATATACACACCTTACTAGGACTTATTGGTTCTAACCGACCCTCATTGCCCTACTAAACACACCTTATTGGGCCATCATTGGTCCTAAACATAATTTATTGGTTATATACACACCTTAGTGGGACTCATTAGTCCCAACTAAACACACCATATTGGGCCATAATTGGTCGTAAACACAACTTATTGGTTATATAAACACCTTATTAGGACTCATTGGTGCCAACTAACCCTCATTGTCCCTAAACCCACTTTATTGTGCCATCATTGGTCCTAAACACAACGTATTGGTTATATGCACACATTAGTGGGACTCATTGGTCCCAACTAAACACACCTTATTGGGCCATAATTGGTCGTAAACACAACTTATTGGTTATATACACACTTTATTGGGACTCATTGGTCCCAACGGACCCTCATTGCCCTTAAACACACATTATTGGGCCATCATTGGTCCTAAACACAACTTATTGGTTATATAAGACACACCTTACTAGGACTTATTGGTCCCAACCGACCCTCATTGCCCTACTAAACACACCTTATTGGGCCATCATTGGTCCTAAACACAACTTATTGGTTATATACACACCTTAGTGGGACTCATTAGTCCCAACAAAACACACATTATTGGGCCATCATTGGTCCTAAACACAACTTATTGGTTATATACACACCTTACTAGGACTTATTGGTTCTAACCGACCCTCATTGCCCTACTAAACACACCTTATTGGGCCATCATTGGTCCTAAACATAATTTATTGGTTATATACACACCTTAGTGGGACTCATTAGTCCCAACTAAACACACCATATTGGGCCATAATTGGTCGTAAACACAACTTATTGGTTATATAAACACCTTATTAGGACTCATTGGTGCCAACTAACCCTCATTGTCCCTAAACCCACTTTATTGTGCCATCATTGGTCCTAAACACAACGTATTGGTTATATGCACACATTAGTGGGACTCATTGGTCCCAACTAAACACACCTTATTGGGCCATAATTGGTCGTAAACACAACTTATTGGTTATATACACACTTTATTGGGACTCATTGGTCCCAACGGACCCTCATTGCCCTTAAACACACATTATTGGGCCATCATTGGTCCTAAACACAACTTATTGGTTATATAAGACACACCTTACTAGGACTTATTGGTCCCAACCGACCCTCATTGCCCTACTAAACACACCTTATTGGGCCATCATTGGTCCTAAACACAACTTATTGGTTATATACACACCTTAGTGGGACTCATTAGTCCCAACTAAACACACATTATTGGGCCATCATTGGTCCTAAACACAACTTATTGGTTATATACACACCTTACTAGGACTTATTGGTTCTAACCGACCCTCATTGCCCTACTAAACACACCTTATTGGGCCATCATTGGTCCTAAACATAATTTATTGGTTATATACACACCTTAGTGGGACTCATTAGTCCCAACTAAACACACCATATTGGGCCATAATTGGTCGTAAACACAACTTATTGGTTATATAAACACCTTATTAGGACTCATTGGTGCCAACTAACCCTCATTGTCCCTAAACCCACTTTATTGTGCCATCATTGGTCCTAAACACAACGTATTGGTTATATGCACACATTAGTGGGACTCATTGGTCCCAACTAAACACACCTTATTGGGCCATAATTGGTCGTAAACACAACTTATTGGTTATATACACACTTTATTGGGACTCATTGGTCCCAACGGACCCTCATTGCCCTTAAACACACATTATTGGGCCATCATTGGTCCTAAACACAACTTATTGGTTATATAAGACACACCTTACTAGGACTTATTGGTCCCAACCGACCCTCATTGCCCTACTAAACACACCTTATTGGGCCATCATTGGTCCTAAACACAACTTATTGGTTATATACACACCTTAGTGGGACTCATTAGTCCCAACTAAAACACACATTATTGGGCCATCATTGGTCCTAAACACAACTTATTGGTTATATACACACCTTACTAGGACTTATTGGTTCTAACCGACCCTCATTGCCCTACTAAACACACCTTATTGGGCCATCATTGGTCCTAAACATAATTTATTGGTTATATACACACCTTAGTGGGACTCATTAGTCCCAACTAAACACACCATTATTGGGCCATCATTGGTCCTAAACACAACTTATTGGTTATATACACACCTTACTAGGACTTATTGGTTCTAACCGACCCTCATTGCCCTACTAAACACACCTTATTGGGCCATCATTGGTCCTAAACATAATTTATTGGTTATATACACACCTTAGTGGGACTCATTAGTCCCAACTAAACACACCATATTGGGCCATAATTGGTCGTAAACACAACTTATTGGTTATATAAACACCTTATTAGGACTCATTGGTGCCAACTAACCCTCATTGTCCCTAAACCCACTTTATTGTGCCATCATTGGTCCTAAACACAACGTATTGGTTATATGCACACATTAGTGGGACTCATTGGTCCCAACTAAACACACCTTATTGGGCCATAATTGGTCGTAAACACAACTTATTGGTTATATACACACTTTATTGGGACTCATTGGTCCCAACGGACCCTCATTGCCCTTAAACACACATTATTGGGCCATCATTGGTCCTAAACACAACTTATTGGTTATATAAGACACACCTTACTAGGACTTATTGGTCCCAACCGACCCTCATTGCCCTACTAAACACACCTTATTGGGCCATCATTGGTCCTAAACACAACTTATTGGTTATATACACACCTTAGTGGGACTCATTAGTCCCAACAAAACACACATTATTGGGCCATCATTGGTCCTAAACACAACTTATTGGTTATATACACACCTTACTAGGACTTATTGGTTCTAACCGACCCTCATTGCCCTACTAAACACACCTTATTGGGCCATCATTGGTCCTAAACATAATTTATTGGTTATATACACACCTTAGTGGGACTCATTAGTCCCAACTAAACACACCATATTGGGCCATAATTGGTCGTAAACACAACTTATTGGTTATATAAACACCTTATTAGGACTCATTGGTGCCAACTAACCCTCATTGTCCCTAAACCCACTTTATTGTGCCATCATTGGTCCTAAACACAACGTATTGGTTATATGCACACATTAGTGGGACTCATTGGTCCCAACTAAACACACCTTATTGGGCCATAATTGGTCGTAAACACAACTTATTGGTTATATACACACTTTATTGGGACTCATTGGTCCCAACGGACCCTCATTGCCCTTAAACACACATTATTGGGCCATCATTGGTCCTAAACACAACTTATTGGTTATATAAGACACACCTTACTAGGACTTATTGGTCCCAACCGACCCTCATTGCCCTACTAAACACACCTTATTGGGCCATCATTGGTCCTAAACACAACTTATTGGTTATATACACACCTTAGTGGGACTCATTAGTCCCAACTAAACACACATTATTGGGCCATCATTGGTCCTAAACACAACTTATTGGTTATATACACACCTTACTAGGACTTATTGGTTCTAACCGACCCTCATTGCCCTACTAAACACACCTTATTGGGCCATCATTGGTCCTAAACATAATTTATTGGTTATATACACACCTTAGTGGGACTCATTAGTCCCAACTAAACACACCATATTGGGCCATAATTGGTCGTAAACACAACTTATTGGTTATATAAACACCTTATTAGGACTCATTGGTGCCAACTAACCCTCATTGTCCCTAAACCCACTTTATTGTGCCATCATTGGTCCTAAACACAACGTATTGGTTATATGCACACATTAGTGGGACTCATTGGTCCCAACTAAACACACCTTATTGGGCCATAATTGGTCGTAAACACAACTTATTGGTTATATACACACTTTATTGGGACTCATTGGTCCCAACGGACCCTCATTGCCCTTAAACACACATTATTGGGCCATCATTGGTCCTAAACACAACTTATTGGTTATATAAGACACACCTTACTAGGACTTATTGGTCCCAACCGACCCTCATTGCCCTACTAAACACACCTTATTGGGCCATCATTGGTCCTAAACACAACTTATTGGTTATATACACACCTTAGTGGGACTCATTAGTCCCAACTAAACACACATTATTGGGCCATCATTGGTCCTAAACACAACTTATTGGTTATATACACACCTTACTAGGACTTATTGGTTCTAACCGACCCTCATTGCCCTACTAAACACACCTTATTGGGCCATCATTGGTCCTAAACATAATTTATTGGTTATATACACACCTTAGTGGGACTCATTAGTCCCAACTAAACACACATTATTGGGCCATCATTGGTCCTAAACACAACTTATTGGTTATATACACACCTTACTAGGACTTATTGGTTCTAACCGACCCTCATTGCCCTACTAAACACACCTTATTGGGCCATCATTGGTCCTAAACATAATTTATTGGTTATATACACACCTTAGTGGGACTCATTAGTCCCAACTAAACACACCATATTGGGCCATAATTGGTCGTAAACACAACTTATTGGTTATATAAACACCTTATTAGGACTCATTGGTGCCAACTAACCCTCATTGTCCCTAAACCCACTTTATTGTGCCATCATTGGTCCTAAACACAACGTATTGGTTATATGCACACATTAGTGGGACTCATTGGTCCCAACTAAACACACCTTATTGGGCCATAATTGGTCGTAAACACAACTTATTGGTTATATACACACTTTATTGGGACTCATTGGTCCCAACGGACCCTCATTGCCCTTAAACACACATTATTGGGCCATCATTGGTCCTAAACACAACTTATTGGTTATATAAGACACACCTTACTAGGACTTATTGGTCCCAACCGACCCTCATTGCCCTACTAAACACACCTTATTGGGCCATCATTGGTCCTAAACACAACTTATTGGTTATATACACACCTTAGTGGGACTCATTAGTCCCAACAAAACACACATTATTGGGCCATCATTGGTCATAAACACAACTTATTGGTTATATACACACCTTACTAGGACTTATTGGTTCTAACCGACCCTCATTGCCCTACTAAACACACCTTATTGGGCCATCATTGGTCCTAAACATAATTTATTGGTTATATACACACCTTAGTGGGACTCATTAGTCCCAACTAAACACACCATATTGGGCCATAATTGGTCGTAAACACAACTTATTGGTTATATAAACACCTTATTAGGACTCATTGGTGCCAACTAACCCTCATTGTCCCTAAACCCACTTTATTGTGCCATCATTGGTCCTAAACACAACGTATTGGTTATATGCACACATTAGTGGGACTCATTGGTCCCAACTAAACACACCTTATTGGGCCATAATTGGTCGTAAACACAACTTATTGGTTATATACACACTTTATCGGGACTCATTGGTCCCAACGGACCCTCATTGCCCTTAAACACACATTATTGGGCCATCATTGGTCCTAAACACAACTTATTGGTTATATAAGACACACCTTACTAGGACTTATTGGTCCCAACCGACCCTCATTGCCCTACTAAACACACCTTATTGGGCCATCATTGGTCCTAAACACAACTTATTGGTTATATACACACCTTAGTGGGACTCATTAGTCCCAACTAAACACACATTATTGGGCCATCATTGGTCCTAAACACAAATTATTGGTTATATACACACCTTACTAGGACTTATTGGTTCTAACCGACCCTCATTGCCCTACTAAACACACCTTATTGGGCCATCATTGGTCCTAAACATAATTTATTGGTTATATACACACCTTAGTGGGACTCATTAGTCCCAACTAAACACACCATATTGGGCCATAATTGGTCGTAAACACAACTTATTGGTTATATAAACACCTTATTAGGACTCATTGGTGCCAACTAACCCTCATTGTCCCTAAACCCACTTTATTGTGCCATCATTGGTCCTAAACACAACGTATTGGTTATATGCACACATTAGTGGGACTCATTGGTCCCAACTAAACACACCTTATTGGGCGATAATTGGTCGTAAACACAACTTATTGGTTATATACACACTTTATTGGGACTCATTGGTCCCAACGGACCCTCATTGCCCTTAAACACACATTATTGGGCCATCATTGGTCCTAAACACAACTTATTGGTTATATAAGACACACCTTACTAGGACTTATTGGTCCCAACCGACCCTCATTGCCCTACTAAACACACCTTATTGGGCCATCATTGGTCCTAAACACAACTTATTGGTTATATACACACCTTAGTGGGACTCATTAGTCCCAACTAAACACACATTATTGGGCCATCATTGGTCCTAAACACAACTTATTGGTTATATACACACCTTACTAGGACTTATTGGTTCTAACCGACCCTCATTGCCCTACTAAACACACCTTATTGGGCCATCATTGGTCCTAAACATAATTTATTGGTTATATACACACCTTAGTGGGACTCATTAGTCCCAACTAAACACACCATATTGGGCCATAATTGGTCGTAAACACAACTTATTGGTTATATAAACACCTTATTAGGACTCATTGGTGCCAACTAACCCTCATTGTCCCTAAACCCACTTTATTGTGCCATCATTGGTCCTAAACACAACGTATTGGTTATATGCACACATTAGTGGGACTCATTGGTCCCAACTAAACACACCTTATTGGGCGATAATTGGTCGTAAACACAACTTATTGGTTATATACACACTTTATTGGGACTCATTGGTCCCAACGGACCCTCATTGCCCTTAAACACACATTATTGGGCCATCATTGGTCCTAAACACAACTTATTGGTTATATAAGACACACCTTACTAGGACTTATTGGTCCCAACCGATCCCCTACTAAACACCCTTATGGGCCATCATTGGTCCTAAACACAACTTATTGGTTATATACACACCTTAGTGGGACTCATTAGTCCCAACAAACACACATTATTGGGCCATCATTGGTCCTAAACACAACTTATTGGTTATATACACACCTTACTAGGACTTATTGGTTCTAACCGACCCTCATTGCCCTACTAAACACACCTTATTGGGCCATCATTGGTCCTAAACATAATTTATTGGTTATATACACACCTTAGTGGGACTCATTAGTCCCAACTAAACACACCATATTGGGCCATAATTGGTCGTAAACACAACTTATTGGTTATATAAACACCTTATTAGGACTCATTGGTGCCAACTAACCCTCATTGTCCCTAAACCCACTTTATTGTGCCATCATTGGTCCTAAACACAACGTATTGGTTATATGCACACATTAGTGGGACTCATTGGTCCCAACTAAACACACCTTATTGGGCGATAATTGGTCGTAAACACAACTTATTGGTTATATACACACTTTATTGGGACTCATTGGTCCCAACGGACCCTCATTGCCCTTAAACACACATTATTGGGCCATCATTGGTCCTAAACACAACTTATTGGTTATATAAGACACACCTTACTAGGACTTATTGGTCCCAACCGACCCTCATTGCCCTACTAAACACACCTTATTGGGCCATCATTGGTCCTAAACACAACTTATTGGTTATATACACACCTTAGTGGGACTCATTAGTCCCAACTAAACACACATTATTGGGCCATCATTGGTCCTAAACACAACTTATTGGTTATATACACACCTTACTAGGACTTATTGGTTCTAACCGACCCTCATTGCCCTACTAAACACACCTTATTGGGCCATCATTGGTCCTAAACATAATTTATTGGTTATATACACACCTTAGTGGGACTCATTAGTCCCAACTAAACACACCATATTGGGCCATAATTGGTCGTAAACACAACTTATTGGTTATATAAACACCTTATTAGGACTCATTGGTGCCAACTAACCCTCATTGTCCCTAAACCCACTTTATTGTGCCATCATTGGTCCTAAACACAACGTATTGGTTATATGCACACATTAGTGGGACTCATTGGTCCCAACTAAACACACCTTATTGGGCCATAATTGGTCGTAAACACAACTTATTGGTTATATACACACTTTATCGGGACTCATTGGTCCCAACGGACCCTCATTGCCCTTAAACACACATTATTGGGCCATCATTGGTCCTAAACACAACTTATTGGTTATATAAGACACACCTTACTAGGACTTATTGGTCCCAACCGACCCTCATTGCCCTACTAAACACACCTTATTGGGCCATCATTGGTCCTAAACACAACTTATTGGTTATATACACACCTTAGTGGGACTCATTAGTCCCAACTAAACACACATTATTGGGCCATCATTGGTCCTAAACACAACTTATTGGTTATATACACACCTTACTAGGACTTATTGGTTCTAACCGACCCTCATTGCCCTACTAAACACACCTTATTGGGCCATCATTGGTCCTAAACATAATTTATTGGTTATATACACACCTTAGTGGGACTCATTAGTCCCAACTAAACACACCATATTGGGCCATAATTGGTCGTAAACACAACTTATTGGTTATATAAACACCTTATTAGGACTCATTGGTGCCAACTAACCCTCATTGTCCCTAAACCCACTTTATTGTGCCATCATTGGTCCTAAACACAACGTATTGGTTATATGCACACATTAGTGGGACTCATTGGTCCCAACTAAACACACCTTATTGGGCCATAATTGGTCGTAAACACAACTTATTGGTTATATACACACTTTATTGGGACTCATTGGTCCCAACGGACCCTCATTGCCCTTAAACACACATTATTGGGCCATCATTGGTCCTAAACACAACTTATTGGTTATATAAGACACACCTTACTAGGACTTATTGGTCCCAACCGACCCTCATTGCCCTACTAAACACACCTTATTGGGCCATCATTGGTCCTAAACACAACTTATTGGTTATATACACACCTTAGTGGGACTCATTAGTCCCAACTAAACACACATTATTGGGCCATCATTGGTCCTAAACACAAATTATTGGTTATATACACACCTTACTAGGACTTATTGGTTCTAACCGACCCTCATTGCCCTACTAAACACACCTTATTGGGCCATCATTGGTCCTAAACATAATTTATTGGTTATATACACACCTTAGTGGGACTCATTAGTCCCAACTAAACACACCATATTGGGCCATAATTGGTCGTAAACACAACTTATTGGTTATATAAACACCTTATTAGGACTCATTGGTGCCAACTAACCCTCATTGTCCCTAAACCCACTTTATTGTGCCATCATTGGTCCTAAACACAACGTATTGGTTATATGCACACATTAGTGGGACTCATTGGTCCCAACTAAACACACCTTATTGGGCGATAATTGGTCGTAAACACAACTTATTGGTTATATACACACTTTATTGGGACTCATTGGTCCCAACGGACCCTCATTGCCCTTAAACACACATTATTGGGCCATCATTGGTCCTAAACACAACTTATTGGTTATATAAGACACACCTTACTAGGACTTATTGGTCCCAACCGACCCTCATTGCCCTACTAAACACACCTTATTGGGCCATCATTGGTCCTAAACACAACTTATTGGTTATATACACACCTTAGTGGGACTCATTAGTCCCAACTAAACACACATTATTGGGCCATCATTGGTCATAAACACAACTTATTGGTTATATACACACCTTACTAGGACTTATTGGTTCTAACCGACCCTCATTGCCCTACTAAACACACCTTATTGGGCCATCATTGGTCCTAAACTAAACACACCTTATTGGGCCATCA
>JBCNJP010009839.1:0-26276 GCA_039602395.1 Deinandra increscens subsp. villosa | reverse complement strand
CAGGTTGTTACAACGGTGTTGAACTAAGCTTTGATATTTTAAAGTATATTATAAAATGTTATAATGGATAATATTCTAATTTGGTTTAAAAAGAAAATGAGTTTTAATAAGGAAACGAGAAATACGTGAAATTAGGGTTTTGAAAGATGATTATTTAATATAAAATAATTCGGAGGGTATGGGGACTTGAATATTGGTAGGTAGAATTTTCATATATTTTAAGTATATATGAGTTTAAAATGGATAAATAATAAATTATTGAAAATACCAAGTTAATCGCATATTAGAAGTTCGTGCGAACCGGAAATATAAGCGCATGTACAGTGGGGTTTCTAGAAAAGCGGGGGTGTCGCATAAATCACAATTGGGACCTGGAATACCTCATTAGGCCATCCCGGAGTGAGTGTTTACTTATAGGAATGTGCGTTATCATATTATCAAGTTGATGATATTATATAGGTGTCGGATGTGATACACATCTGACACCACTTCAATTAAGTCCCATCCTGTTGGTTATTGTAGGGATTCAGTTATGAGTTATGAGAAACACTTGCTAAGAGAGTAGGAGGACGGCACTTGCGGAGCAAGTGATGGATGTGCAGAACAGAACGCGGGGGTGCGAGATTTCTATAAATAGGGCAATAGCAAACAGAATTAGGGATGTTGTAATTTTTCACCTTTATTATGTGTAATCGGAAGTGTCTTTGATCATTAAAGTTCTTTCACTTTTAGCTTTCTAATTCGTCATTTGATTCTCCAAATTAATCTTCATTTAGCTTGTATTTGGCAAATTACTCCGAGGAATATTTGTTTCTTCAGTGGTGCCATCCGTTTGTGGACTATTTTTTGTTGATAAGTCTAGATGGAGCTTTCAGTGGAGAAGATTGATGAACAAAAATGGACGGAGGAGACTGGACGAGTGACTGAGAAGGACGGTGATGAAGTTAATGCTAGTTTCCAATTGAAGAGTTCAGTTCCTTCGTTCTCAGTTGCAGGGTCAAAATTTAGGGATTCTATGACTCCGAGTTCTAAATTCTCGATTCCTGCATCGAAATTGGATAAATCTACTCGATATGGTACAACGAGTAGAAATGTTTCAGATGAAATGTTTAAGGATGTAGAGTTTGATCGAGAATTTCTTTGGCGAAATAAGGAGTTACTGAGGTCGTTAAAAAAGCAGCAGGAGTCAAATAAAGGAAAATTCGTTGAAAACGAAGAAGGACGTTTACTCGCCTATAAGGATGGTGTTGTACCTGTGGATGGAGAGTTAAGCGAAGAAAATTTTGAAATTGAACGACGTCGGGAAGGAAAGAGTAGTCGAGGTAAATATGTCGTTGGTAAGCAATATTCAGCAAAGGAAAAACCTCGAGGTATAATTCTATATGCCTTTTTTCTGAAATCATGATTGATGATTATTTTATAGTAAAATATGTTGATAAAGTGTATGTGTTTGACATAGTTTATGGTCATTTTATTTATTAATAAGATAACTTTTATGAGGCTGACTGACAGATTTAGTAATTCCATATAAATCGGTATCTATGACGTCGCAATCTAAGTTTGTTGAATGGATCGCTGAGGCTGATTTTCCGAAAAAATTGAGAATGCCGATGACAGTAAGTAAGTAAGTATGGTGGTTTAGCGGATCCGGATGATCATGTATTTGAATTCTATACAGCAACACGGTTAGAAGGTTGGGCGGAAGAAACGTGGTGTCACATGTTTGTGCAGACATTTACAGGATTGGCCAGAGTTTGGTTTGATGCACTTCCGCGTTTCGCCTGGAGGAATTTTGAGTTTTGCGGATTTACGTGTAATTTTTTTACGACAGTTCAATCAACAGAAGAGATGTATGAAAGACACAACGGAAGTTCATAATATACGGAGGCGAGATAATGAGAATATTGAAGATTTTGTTTCAAGGTTTAACAAGGAAAGTGTGAGAATAGTAGGAGCTGGTGATTAGTTGAGGATATCTGGCTTATGTCATGGGGTTCGTAATTCTCAGTTGGTAGAAAAGTTGCATGAGGATTTATCTATATCCATGGAGGCATTAATGGACAGGGTTAGAGCTTTTGTACGCGGAAAGAACACATGTAGTAATATGTGGGATGTTGAGAATCGGAAGTTCCAGGTTAAAAACAATCCGGTGAGTCAGAATGGTAAAATTGGTGGTCCCATGCGGGGTAACCAGAGGAGTGGATCGTGGAATCAGTGGAATAGGGCAGTAGGATGGAAGGGATAATCAGGTTAGTTACCCACAAAGGGGAAACTACTTCAATAATGGCAAGTATGGGAAGTACTTATGTGGAGCTAAAAAAGACACGAGTGAGATTTTAGCTACAGAACAGGTTGACCTTCCGGTTCCGACAAGACGGCTTCCGGCCTAAATAAAAATTTTGATAAATATTGTGCTTACCTTCGGGATAAAGGTCACACTACGGATAACTGTTTTGTTTTGAAAAGAGAAATTGATAAGGCTGTCAGGTCAGGAAAGTTGAGACATTTAGTGAAAGTGATTCAGGGAGGAAAGCAAGATGATAAAGTTATGCCAGTAATACACATGGTACATTTGCGGCAGGATATTTCCATAGACAGGAATGTAAGAGGAAAAGTGGCAGAGGTACCGGGATGGATGTGTCAGGAAATAATTTTCCCGCCGGTAAGGCAAGATGTTACAACCGAAGAGCCGGTAGTGGTAACTGCTCAAATAGGAGGGTTTGACGTACATAGGATATACGTTGATTGTGGCATTGCAACAGAAATTATGCATGAATCTTGTTTTCGATAGTTTGATTCGGATGTTTGCGGTAAATTGGTTGTATCCAGAACTCCTCTGATTGGTTTTGCAGGTGAGGTGGTTAGACCTATGGGGGAGATTACTTTACCAATAACTTTGGGGCATGAAAGTTGTACGAGAACTTTGGATGTGAAGTTTTTTAGTGGTAAGAGCTACGTCTGTGCATAATGTGATCCTGGGTAGGCCTATATTACAAAGGTTGGGAGCAGTGATTTTGGTTGTCCATGGTATGATAAGGTTTCCTACTCCGATGGGGGTTGCAACTATGGTTTCTGACGCTTGCGTAAGAATAATGGAGGTAAGGGCAGAGAAAGATGGTAGAAGGGTTGTTTTCGAGGTAAATCAGAAAAAGAAGGATGAAGAGATATTACTTGAAAAATGGGTAATAAATGAGGGTTTTCCAGATCAAAAGATACAGGTGGGAAGTGATGTCAAGGGTGACATGCGAAAGCAATTGTTTGATTTATTAAAGAAAAACGTCGGAGTGTTCGCATGGCAACCTTCATATATGACTTGGGTACCAAGGGAGTTATATGAGCATTGCTTGAATGTATATCCGGATAGAAAACCGTATCATCAACATAATAGACGGATGGATTTGGAAAGGGCAGCGGTGGTAAAAGAGGAGGTGGAAGTAGGAATTTTGATGGAAGTACAGTATCCGGCTTGGTTAGCCAATCCTGTTTTAGTTAAGAAGTCGGATGTGTCATGGAGAATGTCGGGGCAACATATCAGCGTTTGATGGATAAGACGTTTCAGTCTCAGGTGGGTAGGAATCTTGAGGCATATGTGGATGACATAGTAATTAAAAGCAAAACGGAAGAGGCAATGATTTTAGATATAAAAGAAATGTTTGACAGACTGAGTTCTATAAACATGAAATTGAATCTGAAGAAGTGTTCTTTTGGCATGGAGTCAGGAAAGTTTCTGGGGGCTTTTGTGTCAAAGGAAGGGATTCAAGCTAGCAAAGATAAGGTAGAGGCGGTAATAAACATGAAGTCTCCAACCTCAGTTAAGGAGGTACAGGTGTTAAATGGAAGGATACTGGCCTTACATAGATTTTTGGCGAAAGCTGCGGATATGTCGTTACCATTTATGAAGGTGTTAAAAGAATATTCAGGGAAGAGTGAATTTTGTTGGACACAAGAGGCGGAAGATGCGTTTTCCAAATTAAAGGAGGTATTGGTTACACTTCCGACACTTACAGCACCTGAGCAAGGAGAACATCTTCATATGTATATTACGACTTCTGAGGGGGCAGTGAGCGCAGTATTGTTGGCAAAAAGAGGTAAAAAACAGGTTCCCATTTATTATGTTAGCAAAATATTGAAGGATTATGAAGGGCGATATCCTCCTTTGGAAAGGTTGGTTTTGGCGTTAGTGGTGGCAGCCCGACGACTGCGAAGGTATTTTCAAACGCATTGTGTTAAGGTATATACTTCGTTTCCTATTAATCAAATTTTGAGAAGACCGGAAATATCCGGAAGATTGGCAAAGTGGGCCATTGAGTTGGGACAATTTGATATTGTCTTTAAGCCAAGGGTGTCGACAAAAGGACAGGTTGTGGCATGGCAGAAATCCCGCAAGGAGAGGAAGGGGAGTCAATGCTGCAAAATATGAAAGACAGTGATCCTTTATGGCAATTATATAGGGATGGGTCCGCCGGAAGTGATGGATCGGTGGCAAGTATGATTTACTTTCTGTTTTCCGAAAAAAAAAATTAGCTGAAGATAGTGTTTTAGTTTGTTAGGGTTTTGTTAAATTGCAAAGGTTTTTAAGCAGTTGTGTTGCAGGTTTAATGTTGGTTAACCCAGAAGGTGATGAATTGACACATGCGTTAAAGTTTAATTTCGATACCTTTAATAATGAGGCAGAATATGAAGCGTTCTTGGCAGGTTCATGAAGATATTAACTGAACTGACTTTTTTGTTTACTTTTCTTATGCAAGTGTTGAGTAATAGGGAAGTCTTTTTGCAAAGCAGGCTGGCGTTTGGCTAAGCAGTTAGGAGCTAAAAAAGTTTTAGCTCATGTGGATTCTTTACTAGTGGCAAATCAAGTAGATGGTGAATATGAGGCTAAGCGTGCAAGCATGGCCCTCTACTTGGCATAAGCGAAGAAAATGATGGGCGAATTTTTAAGCTGTGAAGTAATGTATGTGCCAAGATCTCGGAATAAGAAGGCAGATGTTCTCAGCAAGTTAGCTTCAACTACGTTTAAGCATTTGGCCAAGAAATTCATGTGGAAGTGTTGGAAAGTCCATCTGTAACAACATTGGATGTGATGGATGTCCAAGTGTCACAAGGGACATGGATGGATGCCCTGGTGACATATTTTAAAGATAATATATTACCGAATGATAAGGGGGAGGCCAAGAAGGTATACGTAAATTCCTTTCAATATCAGTTTCAGAATGGGATGTTATATCGCAAAACTTTTTAGGACCATTGTTACGATGTTTAACAATGGAGGAGGCATTGCAGGTAACACAGGGAGTCCATAATTGAATATGTGGAAGTCATGCCGGTGCGCGATTGGTAGTATCAAAATTGGTGGGATTAGGTTATTATTGGCCAGGGATGCATAAGACTGTCACGGATGAGCTTTGAAAGTGTGATGGATGACAGCGACATACTCACGTGAGTGTGAAATCCAAGCATGCCATGGTTCCAGTGACATCCGCCTGGCCACTTACTTCAATTACTGGTCAGCAGGTCAAAAAGTTTGTATGGTAGCACATAATATGTCGGTTCGGTCTACCTCTGTGCATTGTATCCGATAATGGAAGACAGTTCGTTGATAATCCTTTCCGGGAATGGTGTGAGGAATTATCAATTGTATAGACCGTTACGTCGGTGGCCCATCCTCAAGCTAATGGGCAGGTGGAACGAATGAATAGAAGCATTGTGGAAGGGATAAAAATGAGGTTGGAAAAGATAGGGGGAGGATGGGTAGACGAGTTGTTACATGTTTATGGTCCTTGAGGACCATGCCTAAGTAAAGTAATGGGGAAACTCCGTTTAGTCTTACTTATGGAACAGAGGCAGTCATTATTGTGGAAGTGGGAGTTCCAACAAGAAGAATAATAGAAACAGGTGATAATGAGAGAAATTTGAGGGAAAACCTGGATGTTTTGGAAGAACGTCGAGAAGTGGCGGCGATCCGAGAGGCAAAGTACAAGCAAAGTATGGCAAAGTATTATGATAAGCATGTTAAGAATTTTCAGTTTAAAGTGGGAGATTTGGTGTTGCGAAACAATAAAGCAAGTAGGGTACTGCCTGGGGGCAAACTGTCGCCGCATTGGGAAGGACCATATCAGGTTTTGGAAGTGTTGGACAAAGGGTCCTATGTGCTGGGTAACAGTGACGGAAGTGTCACCCAAGAACTTGGAATGGAGTGCATTTGCGGCAGTATCGAATGTAACGGGCAATAGTTTTAAATTTGATATTTTCTAGAATAAAAGAGTTATGATGTATTGTGGTTTTGAAATTTGAAGTTTACATGAGTTACTATATTGATTGTACCGTGCGATTAACATGGTTTCTAAAATTTGAAGTTTTATGTAGAAAGTTGAAGCGGATCCTCTGCAAAGGGCTCAAAGCGTCAAGAAAGATGGGCTAGTTATGTTGTAAAAAAAACGGGGGGAATAAGGCCATACTAAGTTCTTAAAACAACCATGTTAAACCAGAAAGATAACTAAATCTATAATAATGGGATAACCATTATATGACCATGTTGTGAATTAATTAAGTCTTTTCATAAGACCGTGTTACAATTTAAACGATTAAGGTTTAAAAAGTAAAGCTAAGTTGTACTATACAACCATGAAAATTGAGTACAATTCAGGGATAAGGTATCTTCCCTAAGAAGTTGATGAGCCTATATGGTAAAAGATGTCAAATACATCCAACCATAAAGCCCAGGTTATAAACATTCTCTGATTAAGAGAAAAAATTAAACGAGGATTAAAAAGTTCGGAAGAACCAACATAAATCCTTCCAACAGTTCAGAGAGGAACCATAACTATAAAGTAGTAAGTGTTAGAAGAAGTTGATCATCATAATAAAAGAACGGAAAGGCCTACACTAACCCTTACGATAAAGATCCATAATATTGTATCTATGGGTACATGCCCATTACATAACCAAAATATTCAATTGTCTTTAAAAAGGCAAGACAGCCTTAGGAGATGATAAAAGAGAAAAAGAGTTATTGACTAGTGGATGGGCCTTCAGAACTGTGGAGGATGCCTTGAACGGTGTCCAGGGGCGAGTTGGCCATTTCTGCTAAAGATTCGATAAATGGAAAGTGTAACTTGTCAAAGGCTTCAGAAGCATCAGCATAGGCCGTATCAGCAGAGGCATCATATCCAGGAACCCTTTCATAGTTGTTGTCATTACCAGCAAGGGAGTGAAGTCCAGCTTTTATGCCCTCGTTGAAACCACAAGCGTTTGTGGTATTGATCATGTTGCCCAGGGCGCTTTGAAGGGATTGGCTGGAAAGGACCTTCCTCATTATGCTCCTAACACCTGTAGTAAGCAGTCAAAATTTTTCATTCTTTACACCTTTGCAAGTGAGTTCCAAGGTGGACGTCTCTTCGGTCAGTGCTTTTCTCTTTGAGTAAAATCTTCACAGCTTTTGTTGAGGTTATCTTGCAGGGATCTCAATTGTTGCAAGTGATGTGCTTCATTTGTCTTTAATTGGTCCAGTTCTAAAAATAAAAAGAAAATAGTTGTTTATTAGCAAGGGAAGAATGTAATCAAAAGGTCGATTTACAAAAAGTTACCATCCAGGAAGTTGTGAACTATTTGAGCTTGGGATGCATTTTCAGCTTTAAGCTGGTCAATGGTAGCTTGCGATGAAGACTTTAGATCTGCACGGGCTTTCTGGGAGGAACGATGTTCTTCCTGAATGTTTCTCAGCACATTTTCAATAGCAGTTTTTCTTGTTAAGCTTGGAGATGTTGGCCTTCAATGATTTAACAGTTGGTGGGATATTCGGAAGGGATAAGACCCTTGCTGATGATGTAGAAGGGGGAAGTGTTATTTTTCTGCCTTAGCCTCGCCTAAGATCCAGCGATAGTACAGCTCGGGAATGAGGTTTTGACCTTCAGCATAGTTCATCATGACTCGAGTGGTAAAGTCGGGAGCACGAGTTTCTTGAAGAGTTTTGATGTCACATGGGGTGCTTTGATGAAAAAACAGATTCCTTGCAATGGAGGGATCTGAAAAGCTGTCACGGTTGGAAAGATAGGGTGAATACTTCATCCAGATGGGACTGAGAGGCATTCCTTGATGATACTTCTTTCATCTCCTTCTTAAGCCATTCACTAAAACAATTGACAAAGGTGTGAAAGAGGGAGGTGGGAGGTGGTAAAGAAGTAGGCGGTTGTTGTGCTTGAAAAGAGGATGTGGATAAGGTAGTTGATTCAGAAAGGATACACACTTGCTTACCTTTGTTAGTAACAGAAGGGAAAGGCGGAAAATCGGATGCGCCATAAGGGGATGTGTTAATGTAGTCGCTTACATTAAAATTATCTGTCACAAAGTGGAAAGGCTAGGAGGACTGGAAGTGCTAATAAGGGGAGTTTCAGGTTCAGAAAGTTCCTGGTTTTTAGATATTTTTGCCTTCCAAGTGATCAACAAGAGTGGCTAGTGCAGAAGAGTGGGATGGTATCTTCTGGATACGAGGAGACTTCCTGGTCCTTCGAGAGTTTCCGGAATCGGATGGGTTACCTTAACTAGGTTTAGCGGCATGTTTCTTCCTTTTATTTTGAACAACTGGAGCAAGGGTAGCTTCGGGGGTGATCATGGGAGACATGGTGAGGTCCACATCCACCTGGGGAGTTGTCATAGGGGTACTGCTAATAACTGCTTCATTGGTAGGGGAAGTAACTGTAGGAGTGCTAATGCTCGATGTAGCGCTTGTGCTACCCAGTTTGATCCCTGTACAGCTCTTTAGTTTAACAACATTGGAGAGGTTCGTTTCTGACAAATAAAACAAGAAGCAGGTGTGTTAGTATTTAGTGGTTATGTGCATAATGGTTAAAATAAAATGGGGTATTTATAGGTACTCACCCACTCCGTCCACAAGAAGGATGGGACACAAGTGTGGATGAGGAGATTGTTGGCTAATTTGAGCAACAATTAGGATTTCCTCAGGGTATTTTCTAATGGGATGAACAAATTTGCTAAGACGAGTAAAGTTATGGGAATCGATTTCCTCTTTCTTAGGTGGGTCGTCACGAATAGTATCATCCTTTCTTCGCCATTTGATTTCCTTGGGAAAACAAGAGTCATCAAGGAAGATAAAGTTCTGTTTCCAGTAGCGATTTTTGGGGAGTTTTTTATCATGAAGTGGGTCAAGTTTTCTCCTTTTTTTCAAAAGTGTACCAGTCACCGGACATAGTAATTCGATAAAAAGCACGAAATAAAGGTAAATTTGGAACAATGTCAAGTGCTTGACAAGAAATCTCGAAGTGGTTTAGGGTTCCAAGTCCAAGAGGGTTACATTGAGAGATATGAACTTCGAAAATTTTTAGGGTTTCAAGAAGAAAAGGGGATACGGTAATTTGCATCGTGAATAGTGTCTAAATACAGCCCGATTTTACCCTTAGGGAGAGGGTGCATCGGGGTTTGGGCCGGAGTAATAGAGGGATGGATGTCTTGAGGAATGTGATAATCCTCGATGAATTGAGTAAGGCTTTCTTCGGTAACGGTGGAAAAACATAAATGCATGTTATGTTTAGATGGTTTAGAAGGAGGAGACATGAAGAACAGAGGAAGAAATACTAACCTGTAAGATAATTGGAGGAGATGCTCGAAAAATTTTAAAGAGAGTTGCAGAGAGGTTTTTGAAGAAAATTTTTTGGGAGAAGAAGGTATAATGGGTAAAAAGAAAAGTTAAAGGCGTTAAAAGGCTTTATATAATGGCGAAGATTAAGGCTAAAAAGTAAAAAGAAAAACTGTTTATTAAAAACCGTCAAATCAAGTCAGACGAATCATAATGATAAGTATGGTACAGTACAAATTGATAAACACGAAAAAGACGGTTGGGTAATGGAAGTGCTCCATAGTCTATTAACTTGACATGGCAATGTGGCAGTTAATAGACTAGGGGGACTTGATGATATTATATAGGTGTCGGATGTGATACACATCCGACACCACTTTAATTAAGTCCCATCCTGTTGGTTATTGCAGGGATTCAGCTATGAGTTATGAAAAACACTTGCTAAGAGAGCAGGAGGACGACACCGCGGAGCAAGTGATCCGCAACTGTTGGATGTGCAGAACAGAACGCGGGGGTGCGAGATTTCTATAAATAGGGCAATAGCAAACAAAATTAGGGATGTTGTAATTTTTCACCTTTACTATGTGTAATCGGAAGTGTCTTTGATCAATAAAGTTCTTTCACTTTCAGCTTTCTAATTCGTCATTTATTTATCCAAATTAATCTCCATTTAGCTTGTATTCGGAAAATTACTCCGAGGAATATTTGTTTCTTCACAAGTAAAAAGAGATATTATACATATAGGGGCATTTTGGTCATTTTGACCTATAAAAAGGATAATCTTAACAATTAGACATTATTAAGATAATAAAAGATAAGAAATAAACATAGGAAGTGTTTATAATGTTAAACCTTGCGTTAATGTCATACGATATGCAAATTAGGTTAACCAAGGATTCTGTCCGAGGTTATGTCCGAGTATAACGAGTAAAGAGATAAGGTGACATCTGCGAGCCCACTTTTAAATGTTTTAATGTTTTCGGACTGATATACAACAATGTTCAACTGTTTACTTGAAAAGTATTTTAAATGCTTTTATCTGAAAGTTTGATTATCTTAACTGATAAATTGATGAGTTGTTTCAAGTGATACGTATTATGTTATGAAGATGTTTGTGAATGTTTATACGTGTTAGTAATATATATGAAATGATTATTAAGGTTATGTGATATATTTGCTTTGAAATTAGGTATCCAAATGATAAGGGTTTGTTAAAAAACGCACAAGTGAGTATGTATGATTATATGTGAACATGTGATACATTTGCTATATTATTATGTGGTGGATATGCCGCCGGTACATCCTGTATACAAGCATGGTAGTATAGTTACCCGGTATATAGAAAGTGTGGAGGATATGCCGCTAGTACATCCTGTATACATACACCTAGGTAAATTTGGGGAATGTTCATTTGTTGCAGTATATGAGTACATTATCATGTTTATTAGCACATCTAAGTCAACTGAATATCTAACTAGGGACGGGTAGTAGTAATGGAGAGTGTTTGAGGTGTGGTTTGTATTAACCTATAGATGAAACCTTAAACCATGAGTCATTCTAGGGGTTAGCAAAGACATCCCGACCCTGACCGGTAAAATACCGACCTGGACTGAAGACCGAATTCTAAGTGAACGACGACCGATTCCCGGACCGAATTCAGTATGGGTTCTCGGTCTTTGGATATCCGGTCTCACCGGGTTGTGTCGGGCTTCCCGAAAACCGAACAGCAATACCCTTTTTGGGCCTGGCCCAGTTTTGATGAAGATAGAATGCAAATTGATACTAGCCCAGATTTGATAAACATAAAGACTTTATGAGGCTGGAAAAAATCACAGCAATCTCATATATGACTAGCTGGGGAAAAAAATCTTATATATTATATTATGACTTGTGAGGCTGGAAAAAAAAACCTATGTAAATTGTAATCATAATCCAAAATCATGTAGTCATGAAATATAATAATCCAAAACCTTTATAATCCAAACCAAAAATACTAAACGTTCATAATCCAAAACCTTCATAATCCAAAACCATCATAAGTAATGTAATCATGTTAAAATGAACAATGTTTCATGCTAAAATATTAATGTAATCATGCAAAAATACTAGTGTAATATTTAAATGGACCCGCAAACCTTCCACTAATCGATCTCCATCTTAAGATTTCTTTTACTTGGTTTAATCCTGTCACATATATCTACACATAAAAAGGAATAACATCATGAGACAATGTAAATATAAGATTATAAATGAACTAAAAAATAAATAAACACGACTAGTATAATAGTTTTTAGTTTTTACCCATTCCAAGATCATCAAACTCCGTCGGATCTACACCCTCGTTTATAGCTCTCCTCGACTTACGAATCCAGTCTTGCAAGCAGATTAGTGCCTCAATTACAGGAGATAAAGAACTTCTATACGCATCTACTACCCTTCCACCCGTGCTAAATGCGGATTCAGATGCAACACTTGAAATGGGAATAGCCAATATATCTGAAAAACAAAGAATTAAGTTTAAAATATCCCAATATTTATTTACATAATTATTGAATATTACATTTTGCCATTCTTGACCCAATCCTAGTACAATGACAACTAACACTATGATGGGTTTTGGATCTAGAGGTTAATATCCTTGTGATGATAGGATTAAAAGACTAATTTACTAACTAACATTGTAGGTGATATTTTTATAAAAAAAATGTTATGAGGTTAGGAGATTAATAGATGACTAGCTTTTATAAAATGCTCTATGTAATCACCAACTATAGAAATCTTAGTTTTTTTTATAAAATATTACAAGGTGGTAATGGTTTTATAAAAGGTGATGGGCTAATGTTATAAAAATAAAACATGTAATTGGGTTTACTTTTTGGTTGGGTGGTAAACAACAAAAAGGAAGGGAATGGGCCAATTTTTGTTGGGCCGAAGCAAAGAGAGGGTGCGGCTGGGCCGCTTGGGCCACGGGTCCGGTTGGGGGTTTGGGTCGAATCTTCGGGGTGTCGAGTTGGGTTATCGGGTTAAACCGTGGGTTTGTGCGAAATGTTTTGGGCTTATTGGGCCGAAATGGGCCCAATGGGGTTATGGGTTCGGTTATGATCAAACGAGTGGTTTTCTGAGTGTGACGAGATTATCCGAACGAGTCTTGACGTACATAAATGATATTAAATTTGTTCGGGTTTGAAAACAATATTACATTGTATTGGTTATTTATGTACATAATGTTTTAATACACGAGTGTTATCGTTTAGATTCGTTTTATTTGCGCGACTTTTTAGCTCGTCTATTATAGATATTTAAAACCAAGTAGTTTAAACAAATAATCACTTAAAAAGTTTGATGTGTTGTTGGTATTATTTCTTGACACCGGATTTAAGAAAATATAAAAAGTACATCTTTATATTTGTTTTTCTTATTATTAAGATTCCGCCAATTTGTTTATTGGATTTTCTAATTGTTAGGGTATGTGTTTCAAAATACAAACACGAGAATTATTTACGTTGGATTTATCGGGCATAATTGTAATTAGCAGACAATCTAAACTAAGTAATGCACGTAATTATCATAATAAAAAAGTCAAACATCATCATTCTCACCATCCTTACCATAACAAAGTAAGTTTAAAAAAGAATCATTAATTGGTTGATTCATAATAACATTATTATCCCCTTCATGATCCAATATAGATTGATTAAGATCATCTTCTACGTCCATCTTTACCTATGTAAAAAAAAATTAGTGAACTATAAAATCATATTTAGTAAAAAGTTAGATTGCATCGGAAACAATGCAGGTCTTATCTTTGACCATGGCTGGAAAAAAACATATTCGATTTGCTCATTGTTACTCATCCAGTAGCATCTAAAAGATATTTGATATCCACTTGATTGTTATTGAATTAAATTTCATGAAAATTGCCATATGCAACTCACAAAGATGAGCATATTAAATACGCTCAACGCGACAGAACCACAAAACGCTTTTGGTAGACCATTGAATCATTGATTGTGTTGTAAAGAAGCATGGTTAATAGGTGTAAAAAAGTGAATGCCTAATTATCACCTAAAATAACTAAAAGTAATGAGTGAGGGTGTTTTTTTAAGTTTGTTTAGAAAGTCAGTTATTAATTCATTTTAAATTATTATTTTAATTTTTTTTAAACGGCAACATTCCGTTACTCGGGAGTCTCATCGTAAACGAGGCTACCCACAACACGCTCTCATCATGACAAACGATGCTACTCACGACACGCTGCGACCACAGGTCGTGCGAGTAACTAAGACCCTCTATATTTGGACATCCATCCTAGAGGAAACTAACAGTAACTAAGACCCTCTATATTTGGACATCCATCCTAGAGGAAACCCACCGCCCGAAGTCCCACTGTGATAAAACATCTGACCCACCTCTATAATTTTTAATTCATCATTCATTTTTTGTGTCTGGTGGGATTTAAACCCTTAACCTCCATATTGGAAGACAATGGTATATTCACTTCATCAAATAGTGGGGGATAAATTATTATTTTAATTAATTATTTAAAAGCATAATAAACCATTTATGAGATTGGAGATATTTCAAAAAGTATTTACAAGACTAAAAAAGTATTATTTTAACAAAACACGGTCGGTCATCTAAACATTTCCGCGGAACACTTGCAATTTTGGTATACATGTCAACCAAGAAAAACACCAATATATATACGTCAACCAAGAAAAACACCAATATTAAAACCAACAGCTTTGAAGAACGAAAAATGCAATCCGAACATCTATTTGCCTCCGCGGCAATGCAATACAATCCGAATATCTATATACTTCCGCGGCAACGCGCAAATGGTTAAATCCAGTCTTCCAACAAACAGAGTTATGCAGTTTCTTGCCATGTGTCCGTTTGTATTTAGATGTTTTTGACTCATGATTTTTGTGGTAAACTCTACTATGTATATAAATTTTATAAATAATTGCCTCACTAAAAATTGAAACATTTCCTTTTCTTGAAAGCATGTATTGTTGTAGTCTTTTCTAAGCATCTTTATTTGTATTGATAGTAGATTGGTGCAACATTTTATGGTACATTTACATATCTTACATAGTTGTATAATTTAATTTGATGAAGGGCACACAGAAAAATAATGGCTGTGTTGTAATTCTAATGTGAATATATCATTGATTACTTTTTGGCTTGTAGTTGTAGTTGAACAAAATAAAGATACTTCACTTGACATATTGAGAAAGAAACATCATACGGTCCAGCAGAATGTTTGGTATGGATTTACAGAACCAAGAAAGGTACCTCACATGGGGTTTTTAATATGTGGGTTCAAGTAGGGTCTGCAATTTATTATGTTAAGTTGTGATCAATTTTGTTTTGCAATTTGCATACATGAGAGAAAGCAAATTGCAATATTGTTGATTTCAAATCATGTATGTGTTAGTTTTATTTTTAGAAGTTTTCATTACTTTGTTGTTTCTAAGTGTACTGATCCTAAACCCGAATCAAAAGATACTTTTAAATAGATGCATCTTCAACTGAACCTGTTCTGTTAAAATTTATTCAAAATCAATTTATAATTAAAAAGATAACAAGACAAAATAAGTTAGTAATTAAAATTATAAATGAAAGAAAGAGAAAAAATGATAAAAATATGAGTAGATAAGGATAAAAATGAGATTTCAAATGATATTGAAAAATAAGAGTTAAATTTATGAAATTATGATTTTGAGTTAAATTATAATGATACAAATAAAAAATGGTTTTCTATTATTATCCACATCCCTATAATTTTTTGAGAATTATATTTAGTCTTTTAAGATTAAAGTCGGAGTTAATATAAGATTTATCCGCATCCCTATAATTTTTTGAGAATTATATTTAGTCTTTTAAGATTAAATTCACTACTAGAAAAAGCCTCTTCCTTGACACGCGAACAATGACACTCAGTAATTAATGACGCGCAAAAACGAACGTCATAAAAAAACCGTCGTATTTTACAAAATTCTATGGGTAGATGACGCGCATATTTACGCGTCATAAATATTGTGTCATTTAATAAAAAAACACGGAGGACATAAATTTTGTGCCCGTCAAGTATAAAAGATAAAGCGTCGCTTTTTAATTTTTTTCCCGCCCAAATAAAATGTCAAGCGCGCTCTCCACTCCTTAGGGTTTTTCTAGTTTTCGACTTTCCTCCCACTCTTTGCCCTAAATTCCTCCCGCTCACAACTCTTTGCCGGCGACCGCTCATTCCTGCTCACAACTCTTTCCCCCCACTCTTTGCCCTAAATCTCATCCTCATTCCGCCTCCTTCGACATTTCTCCCTCAACCCCTGCTTGTTTTCACAGCAATTTCCGAGCAAAGGTGTAACCGGAGAAATCTTTCAGCCTCGTTATCATCTAAATCGATGGAGGAAAGAGCCCTTACTTGGGTGTTGGAGCTAGAAATATCTTGCTTCCACCCAATTTATCATCTAAGTCGGCAGAGGAAAAAGCCCTAACTTAGGTCCGGCACGACTCCGCCGCCATTGTCTCTTGTCCGCCTGGTCCGAGATGTAGCACGGAAATCTACCACCGGATTAACATGAGGCTTCAAAAAGAAAATTAGTGATTATCAAGGCGATTTGAGGTCGTTGGATCTGTCCGCTTCTTCCTCGTCTTCATCACCGAGGCTCTTAAAGCCGCTGAAAGACTGATTCTGTTTGCAGGAAGCTTCGATCACAATATCTCTACGGTAAATGCATCCTAATTCTTCCGTTTTTATCCAGTTGGGTATTCAACTCATAAATTTTAGATATATAATTTACAAATTCAGTTTCTAATGATTGCATCTGCTAGAAATCCAAATATTGCATTGAGTATAGTCTGTAATTACTTTTAATTGAAGGACGGAACAACCAATTTCATTTATTGAAGGTTTTATTCTAACTATAGGTTAAATATATTGTTTTCAGTGGATTTGTAGACTAATTTCATCGTTTTGAATGATTATCTGTATATGTAACATGTTTTATTGATTGTATTTGACTTCAATCTATAGCTGGATTGAACTATTAAAGAAATAAATGGAGATACACAGGATTCACCCATTTCTGTAATTTGCATTTGAAAATAAGGTAGAAAAGTAACATATGTTTTCTTGTATTTCAGCAACCATGTTAGCAGCACAAAGTATTCAATTGGGTTAAAATGATATTGTTGTGGCTGGTGGTATGAAAGCATGTCTAATGTCCCCAAATATGTTGCAGAAGCAAGGTATCTTATCAATATTCTGTTTATGTAAAACTAAATTGAGTTTTTAATGTGTGAGGTTATTACAGCAACAGGATTAGGTAGTTATTAATCACAAAGCCAGGCCAACTAAGCTGAGGTATACACTTTGTTTGTTAAATGTGTCACCTCTAGCTTTCATAGTTAATAGAGAATCTGACTACTTTCTTTGATTAATAACTCATATTTTGACATCGCAACAGTAAGGCCGCCAAGTATGGAGGTTCCAGAAGCTGAAAATCCATCTCAGGTGAAAAGGAGAGTGCCTCCTGAAAGCAAAAGTTAGCTAAAGTTGCTGACTTATGGTAATAACAGTCTTTGTTTATTTGTTAGTTAAATGGGTCCTTTTCTGGTTTTTCTTCTTTCTAACATAATTTGGAAGTGCGTAGATGACATGTTGCATTTGTGGTTTTTGTAGCATGCTATTCATGGAAAATTGTCAAAGGAACTTCTTAACCGTTTAATGAGCTTTCTTGGTCATCTGATACAAATCAGATCACTAAAGGTTTTACCTTGAACTTACCATCATGAATTTCTTTATCTACTAAAAGTTTATGTTTCTTGCTATATGTATCATCTGGTTAATCCATAGTGAAATTTATTTGGGGTGGCTTCCACTTACTATAGAGTTAAGATGGGACTGATGACAAGTAATGGTAGAAAGAACGGGCAAAAAGTAATGGTAACTCCAGTGATCATGGCTAGCTTGGAAAAGTAGGTATATCTTTACTTCAAGTATCTAACATTATATTAAAGTCCATACCCAAATAATTGACCAGGGTACCAATAGTTCGATTATTTTAACAAAAAGGAATTGAGAATTTAAAGATGATTTTTTTGTCTACTCTATATAACTGTAGTGAAATTTGAAACTTAACTTCTATGTTAACAGGTGTATGGAGACAACACCAAGTTTCGCATGTGAGAATAAATGTAAGTTGAAGATATTTCTTTTATTTTTTCCTATGTTTTTCTTATTTCTTTTACATTTTTAACAGCATCCCTTTCTTTTGTTTCTTCTATAGCATAGTTATTGTTTCTGTGTAAACTTGAGTTTTATATACACAAATACTTAACTGATAAAAGATAGGGAATTTTTTTCTATGATTATTCTCAATTTTGGACTAATGACTTTGAGTCTTTTAAATTTCTGCAATCTAATGAAGTGAGTACCGCTCTAGCAAAAATGATTCTGCAAAAAATTCAAAACGTATAAATTAAACTGGATTTGAACAAATGAACTGATATCTATTCAAATGTAATGGGACTAAATGGGTTTGAATTTTGGGTGTATAACATATTTACCAATGTAGGGTCACCAATAGGATAGTTGGTATTTTGTGACTGAATTTGTTTGTTATTGACCAAAATGGAAGCACTCCTTTATTGTAGAATTTGGTACATGTGAGCCAACGGGAGATAACTTACATGTGAAGGAACAACAAGAAGCATCAGAGATAGCCATAGGAAGGTGCGTGACAGTCACGATGGGTTGATAATACAGAAGAACATGGCCCTTTTCTTCTCCGGTGGAGACATGAAGGAACTCAAATTTAGAGTTACGGGTGTTGAAGTTTCAGGTTGCCACTTGCCATACCTATTAAATTTATCTTCATATTGATTTTCACCACTTAAAGCTTTTATATTTTCTACTGTGAATGTCATAATACAACTGAAACAGGCTCATCAACTAGAAGAGCACTATAGCACTCTGAGGCTGATCCAGGGAGAAGCAATTGACACAATTCCCAGTTTTGATGAAGTTGATGCACACAACATTGTACCGATGTGAATGACATCTGATAGGTAATAGAAGTATTGATTGGGAGGAACTTATTGAAAATGAAATAAGGTAGGATTTTGATTGAATTCGATTGGATTTGGTTGACTTTTGCAATCAGGTTGACTTTTGGTCTATGAACAGGAAAGGGGCTGAAGTTCCTGAGATTGAATTTGATTGGATTTGGTTGACTTTTGCAATCAGTTGAAATATGCATGAAATAGAAACAAACCTCACGTATTATATAATAGATTACAAAAAAGTGACTTTATTTTTTTGTAACAGGTAAGAGATAGATGCACAAGCAAGTGGGCATTGTTCCAAGATCGACTTGCGAATGCGGATAAAGCTTATTTTAAGCTGCGAATGCAGATAAAGCTTAGTTTAAGACACAGTCAAGGGCTTTAAGGTTGGGGCTTTTCAAGTATTCTGTGACATGTGTAATTTTACATCACATAGAAATGCTTATCAGCAGCTGTTTGCAATTTTGTGCTTGACCATGAGCAGGATTCGACGTGGACACCAGGTTTACAGCATATGAAAGTAAGTGGCTAGGAAGGCCATTATAAGATGAAGGCTGGTATAAAGTTGCAGAATTTTGACTTTTTAAGTCAAATTGGTGAGAATTGGGGTGGAAAATTTAAAGTGGGGTTGTTAAAGAGTAGCTGGAAGTATGGCTCAAGTGGGAAAGATTGGGATAAAGTTAATAGAGTTCGACAGTCAGGGAGAGGTAGGTCTGACTTTTCTGGTCAAACTGACTGTTTGGCAAAATAGTGGCGAATTAAATGTGCTACTACTGCACACGACCATTTATTTTTTGTTCTTTCTTTCTTGTGACCAGTTCAGAAAGATAAATAAAAGTAGATTAATTCAAACTGCAGGGAATCAACAAAAGGATGAATTTGATGATTTGGATAATGAGTTTGAATCTTTTGGTGACAGCAGGATAACTCCTGAGCAGGTCAGATGTATCCACAGACTTTATGGTTTGCTAATTAAGCTCACAATGGTTTGCTAATTAATCTGGTACAAATACAGTTGCTAAAAAACTTAAAGAACAACCAGCATGCTATGAATATCCAATCTGTTTGAATAGGACTGCTATGAATATCCAATTCTGTTGTGCTAAATTAATTCAGAAATAGGACTGCTATGAATATCCAGTTTGTTTGACTATCCAGTCATTTGTTAATGGTCTGTATAGAGCCACAGTTGGATGCTGTTTGAATATCCTGTCATTTTTTAATGGATGCATCACTATTTTCTGAGTATTTGTTAATGGCTGCATCATTTGTTAGTGTTCTGTATAGGTCCACCGTTGGTTGGGTCTGTATAGAGCCTCATTTGGGATATACAAATTCATGATTAAGTTGTCATTTATTTTAATTAACATTGTTTGTAATCCGGTTGAAACTTATGTATTTGGCTTTCCTAATTACAGATGGACATACAATAGTTGGTTGGGAGCTTGGCTTAACGGGTCAGGTTGGTTGGGTTATTCTCCATATCAGCAGCAGCAACAAAGTATTGTAATACTATAGTGTTTATATTAGTTATTTAGTTCACAATTGTTTTTTATGTAAATCATGTTAACTTTGTAATGTTTGCGATATATATATGAAATGCATTATTTTGCTATAAGTTTATTGTATTTTGTATCGAGGTTAATTTGGCATCAAATGGGGAAATTAGTAATTCTGCAATATTTTTTTTTATTATTTTTTTTTAAAACCATGACGCGCAAAAAAGAGTGTCATAAGTAGATTTATGACAGGGGCTTCCTTGACGTGCATTTTATGACGCGCAATGCGCGTCATAAAATGCGCGTCATCGTTCGCGCGTCAAGAGCTTCTTGACACGCATTTTGCGCGTCAAGAAGCTTCTTGACCCCCGCATCCTTGACGCGCATTTGCGTGTAGGAAGGCCCTTTCTTGACGCGCAATGCACGTCAAGAAAGCCAGTTTTTGTAGTAGTGTGAGCATAAAGAGTGATATGGTTGGTGCTTTGTAACACAGGCAGGTTCGGAATATACTTGCTGATGCATAAGGGGAGACTTTGCTGAGCAGAAAAGAGTGTTATGGGTTTCCATTGATGGTCGTTAACGTTTATAATTAGTAAAAACCTTCTTTGCCTCTCACGGTTTACACAAAATCAGCCCCCGCGCGCAACGCGCGCCAAATTTGCCACTTGTTATATACATATACATAACATGATCACAAATTAAATTACCCTTCTTATAATATAACTGGATTACTAAGAGTAGCTTAACACTACAATAGAAATTATCACGCATGCATTTTGTTGAATGAAATGCTAGCTAGGTAGAGCTCACACAGTTGTATAAATTACATGGTTTACATATTACACCAATGATGAGGTAGAAGTCTTATACAATGTCAACAGAAGATAAATCAATGATGAGGTAGAAGTTTTATACAAAATTGTCTGTGTGTGGTCCTAGCTAGCTGATTGATCATGAACAAGGCAATCGTGCAGTTAGTTCTACGAATGCATCTTCATGGCAAGATATGGTTAGCCCTCCCATTGGGTGGTCAAACCCAAGCTCTTCCTCCGAGTGCCGCAGCAAGTCTTGGAACAATGGTTGGTCTAAAAACGATATCGGGACTACAAACCGCCTTTTCTGGATTTGACCCACATACACTGCAAGATGACCTTTTGGTACATCTGATCCATACTTCCTGCTGGAATTCAGTTTGCTAAAGCTTCTTACATTAGCAATCAAATATCGCAATCGCACAAGACCCATGTTGAGGATTCACGGAGTAGCAAAATGAGAGCTAGTTTTTGTTGTGGTGATTAAGATTGAATGCTTAATCTTATTAGAGGGATTTCTTGTATTTATAGCATTGAAGCTTAATGGCATGGAGAAAGATGTGAGCCTCACATGGCCAGCTTTCTGAAGTTCCAATAAATTAGAATGAAGCGTAAAGAGATGCGCGTAATTAGGTAAGGTACGGAAGCAATTATTTCTCAACCATAATATACAAATATTTGAGGTATCTTGGCAGTTGGTCTTAAAATGGACGGACCATATCATCTCCTACTTGTTCACATGCATGTCAGTCATCTATTAACACTAGCCTTTCTGTTTTCTGAAGCTTGAATCGAATTTAATATATTAAAATTTAAATTCCATATTGATTGTTATTGCACTTATATAAAATGAGATGTATTTGCTGTATATGTGAATAAAGAATATTTTAAATTCAAGTTCATATATAGGACATTTGAACCATGTGAAATTAGTCTATTTTACATGTGAATTTTTTTGAAAAAAGAAAAAAGAAAATTTTAATAAACAAAATTAATCATAACCATTAATCAAAAGATCTAATAGTAAAAAATGAGTCTATGGGTCTATAATTTTATGGTTATACTTCATACTCTACTCACGAATTAGCAAGAGTGATAAACAATACCCACTTTTATTTAATATTTTTATAAGTCTATTACTACAAATTATCGAAAAATTAAACAAAACATTAAAATCATTAGAAAAAGAAAAGGTAGAAACCTGTGTTACCGACAATATAGATAAACTAACAGAAGCTATACATAAAGTAAATATAGAAGATATAAAAATTGATAAGAAAACCTAAGCCATACACACACTGGACACCAAGAAAATGACTAATCGTGATAACATAAACTTTCTAGGGGGGAAGTAGAACAATACATGAAGCTAGAAACTCAACTAGTAATATACAAGATATGATAATATTTGAGTCATTCCTAAATAGAATAATAAGGAGAGGGTCAGGATCTAGTAGTTCACGACAAATAGTACAGTAAGAAGAAGAAATATATCTAAACAGAAATATAGACGTATACAACGAACACCAACTAGATATTTTAAACCCTAGGATTTTATATCAAAAAGGAATGTTAAATGTAAATACCACATTAATAAGAAGCAGTAGAGAATAAAACTTAAGGGTGGTAGATAGAATGGTAACCATAGACTTATTCTCACCTGAGGCAATATAAATGATTTAAAGAGTTAAAAAAAACTTTCTACATATATGATTAATAATAATAGGTATAAAAGCATGAAACAATATAAATGATTTAAAGAGTCAAAAAAGAACTTTCTACATATATGATTAATAGTAATAGGTATAAAAGCATTAGGAAGAAAAAACTTATGAACAAATTTACTAGCATTAAAACTAGACAAAAGTTGAGAAAAACTAAACTAAATAAGGCAGTAATCTCACGAATGGAAATCGATCTTAGCCAAAATTAAAACATGACGAAGTCTTAAAACAATACAAGAATTAAAGAAGAAATCTAGAACCGGATTGTGAATAGACGGTTGATAACTGATTCTCCACTCCCTCAGATGATTCCAGCCCTTCTCTGCTCTCAAAATCGTCCAAAAGAATCCCCATGAATCGGCTGAAGTCATAAAAGTCCCGAATAGAAACCCTAAAGTCGAACTTATATCAAGATTGCTTATTTTGCGGGAAAACCCCCTCTAAGCGAATCACTTGGAGGGTTGAAGGCTTGTAGAAGGTACGCGTAGAGCATATATATGATAAATTAGTCGGAGGTTGACCCCGATACCGGCTTTGACTTGTCTTCCCCCAAGCGTATCGCCCACTTCCTCTTGTTCAGCACTTAGTCATTTTTCTCTTGTTCAATCTTCTCCTCTTCTTTTGTGACCTCGGGATTTAATCAAATACCTATAAAGGCACAAAGAAAACACAATTAAGACTCTATAACTCACAGTTGACTAAAAACACATAAAACGACTCAAAGTGACTCAAAACCGACTCGTAAACTATACAATATACACGGAAAAATAGGATGTGTCTGCAACACATCAGGTGTATTTGAACAACTTTCAGTGTTCAACAAACTTGTCAAAACAAAAAGGATCGCGTCGACTGCCACCAAGTGTTGTTGCTCCTTAGACCGGGCTCCGCGCTAGCGCTATGGAGTCTATGGGGTTTTGGCCCCTATGTGATTCGAAATATTAGAAATGAGCATTGACTTGTCATAAATGTATATATAACATCATGACAAACTATTCTTTCTATTTATGTTAAGGGTATACGATATACCCCCGTTAAGGGACGTTAAGATGCTTTGACGCCAGCTTGGCGGCGCAGAGCACCCGCCTCCCCTTCGACGTTATTAGGTGGTGCGGTGAATCTCCGTCAGATTGTTAACGGGCGTCATTTGAGGTTTTTAGCCGTTGAACGGAATCAAGATTAGTCGTTGGCTATTTATGAGCATTAAAAAAAATAAATTGCCACCATTTTAATACTATATAAATACCCACTTTACACACTTTTTTTTACACTTCTCTTTCTACTCTTTATTCCACTCTATCATTTTCTTAAAAAAACACCAAAAATATCAATCAAGAATCAAACCACACACCTTTAAGCAACAAAAATATTTAACCATGGCATATGCCCATGTATACAGGGCAGCCATGTTGGATTATAGTATCCGATCGTCGACAATATATATTAACGTAACTATCGAGGTCCGATACAAAAGGGTTACACTTTGGGCAACGAACGAGAATGTTCATTTAGTTAACATATTCATGATTAATAATAAACATGGTGAACGTTTTATTTATAAAATGTAGATAAAAATTTTATGGATAAATTTAATTATAAGATAATTATATATGATATAGAGATATTTTATATATATATATCATATATATATATATATATATATATATATTTGAATAAGCTAAATAAATTAGTTATTTAGGTTATTAGAGATTGATTCAAATTGATTTAGCTGATATAATTATCTTATCAGCTTAATCTATAAATAGGGATCAAACCCCATAATTTCAAATGACTTAAAAAAGCACCACAAGAAAGAGAGACAGAGACCAAGATTTTGGCCTCCCCCTCCCCTTCCTGCGCCACCATCGCGCCGTAGCCGACCAGCGGTACGTCGCCATCCCTGTCACCATCGGGTCTTCACGACTCCTCGTGTATTCTTGCCGATCTTCTTGAAAGGTATACTGATTATCTTTCTAGGTTTATTATTACTAGGTTTTGTCATAACGATTATGAGATCAAAACCCTAATCGTGAAACAGTCATCTAGCAAGACTGTTCGTTGAACTATAGTGTCTCGTTTTGTTTAATCACGACTAGTTGTTTCCTGTTTATTCGGGTTGTTTGGATCACTGGTGGGATCAATTTAGAATTGAGCTTATGTACAAACTTCCGCCACGTGACTTGCGTTTCAAGTCACGACTCTAAAATTTTAAAATCTTACACAGAAACCCCAATAGTGGTATCAGAGCCACTTGCAACTCCGTCTACACAAATCAGATTTTAAAGAATTGTTATAATTTTGTTTTTGCCATGTTTCTTGTTTGTATTTTTTGAAAATTGTAAAACCTTAGGGTTTAACAATCATGGCCAATGGTTATTTATTGTTGTGATTATTATATGCAATCTGATCCAAAATATATATGTGCTTGTTTCCTTTGTTACGGTTGTTGATTTTTTAATGTATGTATTCTATTTTGGCAATTTTGGGCCTACAATGTAATAGATAAGGTTTGTATTTTCTTTTGTTATAAATGTAAAACCAAGACATACAAGGAAGATGGCGATCACAAGGAGATCAGGAACAAATATGTTGAAGCAAGTGGGGGCATGAAGGAATTGCTAGAATTGTGTCATGTGTTATATATATTTGCATATTTTCGATTTCGCTCAATGGCTCGGGCGAAATTGAAATCCCATGGCTTAATTGCATATATTTATTAATTGGTGTGAATGCATGTTGATGTTTATCACGCAATAGGCCCCTAGATCATAATCTAATAACATAAAATAAAAGATGTTTTATTTAAAAGTTTCGAAAAAAGGATTTTGGATTAATTAAGAAGTATATTTAATCCAGGTTTTCTCTAAATAAATTAAATAGTTTAATTTTTGAAAACCAGGGTAAAAGTTACTAAAATTAGTTCGCAAAACGACCAACCTAGTTTTAGTTAAGGGATGAAAATTTAATTGGTCAAGTGATTGAAAGGAGTTTTCAAATTCTTCACGAACCAACATAAAAGCAGTTTACAAACTTATAAACGGTTTACGTCATGTAATAGACTGTTCATAATATTTTAAATATGACCCTGATTGGTAAATTTAAAATATGGAACCCCAAGTCAAATCGATATTTCTGCGCCACCCTGAGCTTATGACACTTTAACCAATCTCTCCGAACCCCCAATGTAGTGACAATCCTGCATTTAGGCCTATGGTTTTGGTTGAAGGTAGGACCACGATTTCCATGTAACATGGACTGGGACTATAGTTCTGGTTCAAGGACAAAATATCACTTTGCGAATCAAAACTCATGTGTTTAGCGATGACCCTGCACCTGAGCGTACATTTCGTAAAGTAGGGCGCAGTTGGGGATAATATACCACTTATAAAGTCTTAACAAGTGTTCCCAAAACGAGAGTTGTGTAGTCGACAAAATTGGTAATCTTTACCTACCTGCGTAGCCCAGCCGTTGGAGAGAGCTAAGCCATTCAACGAGTTGAAGTAAACATGATCTCACCTTAATTATAATTTTCTTTTATTGGGTCAAAATTAATTAGGCATTTTTGCATGAAAATTTCTAA
>JBCNJP010009837.1:0-26279 GCA_039602395.1 Deinandra increscens subsp. villosa | reverse complement strand
TGTTTGAAATGAATGTTTTGGACTTTACTCTGATTCGTTTAGTATTTGTAACTAATGGTTGTGGTCCTGGTTTGCTCGCACCCCTTAACGGTATAAACCCGTTAGTGGTTATTTGGGGGTGTGACACACACACTCCTCTCCTCACTAGACCAGCCGCCATCATCACTTGACCACCAAGATCTACAGTAAATCACAGTGATCTCAGCCCTTGAAGATCAACCCTCGAGCTTGGTGAGTCCCATGAACCATGTTCTTGCTTCTCTTATGTGTTTTATTCAATAAAGCATGCCTAGATCATTATGTAATTGTTAGATCTTCTGTTAAGATACTTAGGAATGCTAGATCTATCATAAAAACAACAACTTTACGTGTGAAACTGATCCATGATGAAGATTTATGCTAGAATAGGCTAATTTATGTAAAATGTGTTCTTGAAGATTTGATGATGAAAATGCACGTTTATGATGTTAAAAATGCTCCTGTGATGTTCCTAAATGTTTATGGATGCTTGGAAATGAATTACATGAAGTTTGGAAGCTGTTAGAAAGATTTTTGTTAGTTTTTCGGGTTTTTCTAGCGTCTAGCGAAACTGTGCATTCATCAGGAGAAACTATCCAGCGAAACTATGCATATCTCCTTCCAGCGAAACTGTTCAGCGAAACTGTAGTGTCTCTCGTGAACGAAACTGACCTTGTCCCTGAACGAAAGTTCAACCAGTTCCTGGCGAAACTAGCCAGCGAAACTAGCAGTTTCCCTGGCCAGCGAAACTAACAGTTTCTCTAGCCAGCGAAACTAGCAGTTTCTCTAGCAGTTTCTCTGGCCAGCGAAACTAACAGTTTCTCTAGCCAGCGAAACTAGTAGTTTCTCTGGCAGTTTCTCTGACAGTTTCTCTAGCAGTTTCTCCAGCAGTTTCGCCTAACTAAACCCAAACTTGTGCAACTTATTTGAATGATATTCCATGACTTACATGATTATACAATGATGAAACATGCTATGATTTCTGTAATATATGAACCCTTGTTTATGATCAACCATCGGTGTCGTGTGTCGTTATGTCGTGTCGTAGTTCCAACGTGCTATGTTATGGGCCACAGTGACGATAAGTTAATGATTAGACACAAAACTAATACTTAAGACCTAAACGTGTTCATAGGTCTTCGTTAAGCAATATTTGGATTAATTAGCAAGTGTAGCTGAGCAACCTAAGGTGAGTTTCACTAACCCTTTAATTGTGAGCCCGTTTGGGACACAACGAATGAACTTAACGAAAAACAACGCTGACATTTTGAGGTATTACCGAATGGGATACCTGTTATGGAAGTTGGAGTGTTTTATGGGGAGCACTTGCAACTGTCCATCCTTGGGGTTTCAATTGAAATCCGGAAACGACCATTTTGATACTTAAACTATTTCAAATGAAATCCAGAATAAACATTTTTAATATGACTAGTGTAGGTTAAAGTCTAAACCAAATGATATCACATGATTTCTAAGGATGCCTTAAAAACTTAAAAGTCCTCAATTTAGTACTGTTGATCTGAGAAGCGAGGGGATGTTGGGTAGATCTACTGAGGGTTTGACAAACCCTGCTCCGCGGTACACAAATGTGTAACCAACCGGCTGGAGGCCGAACGGAGTTCAATATCAGCCTGTTTTAGTTGTGGGCCTCCCAAAAGGGACACAACTGGAGGCACCAACCATCGGCAAATGCCGAACTCTGTTACGTCAGCTTTCAGCCCTAGTACGACTTCCTTAGTGCATGGAAACCGGATTAGCTACCCGCGATATCGGTTGACCGCTTTAACTTTTACTTAACTAGTGCATATTCGGTAATTCAACACTTGGCAATGTTTTGCAAATCTATTACTTATTTATATGTTGATAAATACGATTATGAGACCGGGCCAATGCATGTCATGCCCACCGTGAACTCACCAACCGTTAGGTTGACACTTGTGTGGTTTTCACTTTTGCAGATCGTTGAAGAGTATCCACTGGAGGTTGGCATGGCACAAGAAGATACTTACTTTTATTTTAAACTAAATTCGGGAATTTAACGACAATTTATGTTTTGTAATTAAAGCACGTGGTTAGTGCTGAGAGACTTATGTTTTTATTCCGCTGCGTATTTTAAACTGTTGTATTTATGAACATGGGACTTAACTCTGATTCGTTTAGTATTTGTAACTAATGGTTGTGGTCGTGGTTTGCTCGCACTCCTTAACGGTATAAACTCCGTTAGTGGTTATTTGGGGGTGTGACACATTGGTCCCAACTAAACACACCTTATTGGGCCATAATTGGTCGTAAACACAACTTATTGGTTATATACACACTTTATTGGGACTCATTGGTCCCAACTGACCCTCATTGCCCTTAAACACACATTATTGGGGCATCATTTGTCCTAAACACAACTTATTGGTTATATACACACCTTACTAGGACTTATTGGTTCTAACCGACCCTCATTTCCTTACTAAACACACCTTATTGGGCCATCATTGGTCCTAAACATAAATTATTGGTTATATACACACCTTAGTGGGACTCATTAGTCCCAACTAAACACACCATATTGGGCCATAATTGGTCGTAAACACAACTTATTGGTTATATAAACAACTTATTAAGACTCATTGGTGCCAACTAACCCTCATTGTCCCTAAACCCACTTTATTGTGCCATCATTGGTCCTAAACACAACGTATTGGTTATATACACACATTAGTGGGACTCATTGGTCCCAACTAAACACACCTTATTGGGCCATAATTGGTCGTAAACATAACTTATTGGTTATATACACACTTTATTGGGACTCATTAGTCCCAACTGACCCTCATTGCCCTTAAACACACATTATTGGGCTATCATTGGTCCTAAACACAACTTATTGGTTATATAAGACACACCTTACTAGGACTTATTGGTCCCAACCGACCCTCATTGCCCTTCTAAACACTCCTTATAGGGCCATCATTGGTCCTAAACACAACTTATTGGTTATATACACACCTTAGTGGGACTCATTAGTCCCAACTAAACACACATTATTGGGCCATCATTGGTCCTAAACACAACTTATTGGTTATATACACACCTTGCTAGGACTTATTGGTCCTAACCGACCCTCATTGCCCTACTAAACACACCTTATTGGACCATCATTAGTCCAAAACATAACTTATTGGTTATATACACACCTTAGTGGGACTCATTAGTCCCAACTAAACACACCATATTGGGCCATAATTGGTCGTAAACACAACTTATTGGTTATATAAACAACTTATTAGGACTCATTGGTGCCAACTAACCCTCATTGTCCCTAAACCCACTTTATTGTGCCATCATTGGTCCTAAACACAACGTATTGGTTATATACACACATTAGTGGGACTCATTGGTCCCAACTAAACACACCTTATTGGGCCATAAGTGGTAGTAAACACAACTTATTGGTTATATACACACTTTATTGGGACTCATTGGTCCCAACTGACCCTCATTGCCCTTAAACACACATTATTGGGCCATCATTGGTCCTAAACACAACTTATTGGTTATATAAGACACACCTTACTAGGACTTATTGGTCCCAACCGACCCTCATTGCCCTTACTAAACACTCCTTATAGGGCCATCATTGGTCCTAAACACAACTTATTGGTTATATACACACCTTAGTGGGACTCATTAGTCCCAACTAAACACACATTATTGGGCCATCATTGGTCCTAAACACAACTTATTGGTTATATACACACCTTGCTAGGACTTATTGGTCCTAACCGACCCTCATTGCCCTACTAAACACACCTTATTGGACCATCATTAGTCCAAAACATAACTTATTGGTTATATACACACCTTAGTGGGACTCATTAGTCCCAACTAAACACACCATATTGGGCCATAATTGGTCGTAAACACAACTTATTGGTTATATAAACAACTTATTAGGACTCAGTGGTGCCAACTAACCCTCATTGTCCCTAAACCCACTTTATTGTGCCATCATTGGTCCTAAACACAACGTATTGGTTATATACACACATTAGTGGGACTCATTGGTCCCAACTAAACACACCTTATTGGGCCATAATTGGTCGTAAACACAACTTATTGGTTATATACACACTTTATTGGGACTCATTGGTCCCAACTGACCCTCATTGCCCTTAAACACACATTATTGGGCCATCATTGTGTCCTAAACACAACTTACTGGTTATATAAGACACACCTTACTAGGACTTATTGGTCCCAATCGACCCTCATTGCCCTTCTAAACACTCCTTATAGGGCCATCATTGGTCCTAAACACAACTTATTGGTTATATACACACCTTAGTGGGACTCATTAGTCCCAACTAAACACACATTATTGGGCCATCATTGGTCCTAAACACAACTTATTGGTTATATACACACCTTGCTAGGACTTATTGGTCCTAACCGACCCTCATTGCCCTACTAAGCACACTTTATTGGACCATCATTAGTCCAAAACATAACTTATTGGTTATATACACACCTTAGTCGGACTCATTAGTCCCAACTAAACACACCATATTGGGCCATCATTGGTCCTAAACACAACTTATTGGTTATATACACACCTTACTAGGACTTATTGGTTCTAACCGGCCCTCATTTCCTTACTAAACACACCTTATTGGGCCATCATTGGTCCTAAACATAAATTATTGGTTATATACACACCTTAGTGGGACTCATTAGTCCCAACTAAACACACCATATTGGGCCATAATTGGTCGTAAACACAACTTATTGGTTATATAAACAACTTATTAGGACTCATTGGTGCCAACTAACCCTCATTGTCCCTAAACCCACTTTATTGTGCCATCATTGGTCCTAAACACAACGTATTGGTTATATACACACATTAGTGGGACTCATTGGTCCCAACTAAACACACCTTATTGGGCCATAATTGGTCGTAAACACAACTTATTGGTTATATACACACTTTATTGGGACTCATTGGTCCCAACTGACCCTCATTGCCCTTAAACACACATTATTGGGCCATCATTTGTCCTAAACACAACTTACTGGTTATATAAGACACACCTTACTAGGACTTATTGGTCCCAATCGACCCTCATTGCCCTTCTAAACACTCCTTATAGGGCCATCATTGGTCCTAAACACAACTTATTGGTTATATACACACCTTAGTGGGACTCATTAGTCCCAACTAAACACACATTATTGGGCCATCATTGGTCCTAAACACAACTTATTGGTTATATACACACCTTGCTAGGACTTATTGGTCCTAACCGACCCTCATTGCCCTACTAAGCACACTTTATTGGACCATCATTAGTCCAAAACATAACTTATTGGTTATATACACACCTTAGTCGGACTCATTAGTCCCAACTAAACACACCATATTGGGCCATCATTGGTCCTAAACACAACTTATTGGTTATATACACACCTTACTAGGACTTATTGGTTCTAACCGGCCCTCATTTCCTTACTAAACACACCTTATTGGGCCATCATTGGTCCTAAACATAAATTATTGGTTATATACACACCTTAGTGGGACTCATTAGTCCCAACTAAACACACCATATTGGGCCATAATTGGTCGTAAACACAACTTATTGGTTATATAAACAACTTATTAGGACTCATTGGTGCCAACTAACCCTCATTGTCCCTAAACCCACTTTATTGTGCCATCATTGGTCCTAAACACAACGTATTGGTTATATACACACATTAGTGGGACTCATTGGTCCCAACTAAACACACCTTATTGGGCCATAATTGGTCGTAAACACAACTTATTGGTTATATACACACTTTATTGGGACTCATTGGTCCCAACTGACCCTCGTTGCCCTTAAACACACATTATTGGGCCATCATTTGTCCTAAACACAACTTACTGGTTATATAAGACACACCTTACTAGGACTTATTGGTCCCAATCGACCCTCATTGCCCTTCTAAACACTCCTTATAGGGCCATCATTGGTCCTAAACACAACTTATTGGTTATATACACACCTTAGTGGGACTCATTAGTCCCAACTAAACACACATTATTGGGCCATCATTGGTCCTAAACACAACTTATTGGTTATATACACACCTTGCTAGGACTTATTGGTCCTAACCGACCCTCATTGCCCTACTAAACACACCTTATTGGACCATCATTAGTCCAAAACATAACTTGTTGGTTATATACACACCTTAGTGGGACTCATTAGTCCCAACTAAACACACCATATTGGGCCATCATTGGTCCTAAACACAACTTATTGGTTATATACACACCTTACTAGGACTTATTGGTTCTAACCGACCCTCATTTCCTTACTAAACACACCTTATTGGGCCATCATTGGTCCTAAACATAAATTATTGGTTATATACACACCTTAGTGGGACTCATTAGTCCCAACTAAACACACCATATTGGGCCATAATTGGTCGTAAACACAACTTATTGGTTATATAAACAACTTATTAGGACTCATTGGTGCCAACTAACCCTCATTGTCCCTAAACCCACTTTATTGTGCCATCATTGGTCCTAAACACAACGTATTGGTTATATGCACACATTAGTGGGACTCATTGGTCCCAACTAAACACACCTTATTGGGCCATAATTGGTCGTAAACACAACTTATTGGTTATATACACACTTTATTGGGACTCATTGGTCCCAACTGACCCTCATTGCCCTTAAACACACATTATTGGGCCATCATTTGTCCTAAACACAACTTATTGGTTATATAAGACACACCTTACTAGGACTTATTGGTCCCAACCGACCCTCATTGCCCTTCTAAACACTCCTTATAGGGCCATCATTGGTCCTAAACACAACTTATTGGTTATATACACACCTTAGTGGGACTCATTAGTCCCAACTAAACACACATTATTGGGCCATCATTGGTCCTAAACACAACTTATTGGTTATATACACACCTTGCTAGGACTTATTGGTCCTAACCGACCCTCATTGCCCTACTAAACACACCTTATTGGACCATCATTAGTCCAAAACATTACTTATTGGTTATATACACACCTTAGTGGGACTCATTAGTCCCAACTAAACACACCATATTGGGCCATAATTGGTCGTAAACACAACTTATTGGTTATATAAACATCTTATTAGGACTCATTGGTGCCAACTAACCCTCATTGTCCCTAAACCCACTTTATTGTGCCATCATTGGTCCTAAACACAACGTATTGGTTATATGCACACATTAGTGGGACTCATTGGTCCTAACTAAACACACCTTATTGGGCCATAATTGGTCGTAAACACAACTTATTGGTTATATACACACTTTATTGGGACTCATTGGTCCCAACTGACCCTCATTTCCCTTAAACACACATTATTGGGCCATCATTGGTCCTAAACACAACTTATTGGTTATATAAGACACACCTTACTAGGACTTATTGGTCCCAATCGACCCTCATTGCCCTTCTAAACACTCCTTATAGGGCCATCATTGGTCCTAAACACAACTTATTGGTTATATACACACCTTAGTGGGACTCATTAGTCCCAACTAAACACACATTATTGGGCCATCATTGGTCCTAAACACAACTTATTGGTTATATACACACCTTGCTAGGACTTATTGGTCCTAACCGACCCTCATTGCCCTACTAAACACACCTTATTGGACCATCATTAGTCCAAAACATAACTTATTGGTTATATACACACCTTAGTGGGACTCATTAGTCCCAACTAAACACACCATATTGGGCCATCATTGGTCCTAAACACAACTTATTGGTTATATACACACCTTACTAGGACTTATTGGTTCTAACCGACCCTCATTTCCTTACTAAACACACGTTATTGGGCCATCATTGGTCCTAAACATAAATTATTGGTTATATACACACCTTAGTGGGACTCATTAGTCCCAACTAAACACACCATATTGGGCCATAATTGGTCGTAAACACAACTTATTGGTTATATAAACAACTTATTAGGACTCATTGGTGCCAACTAACCCTCATTGTCCCTAAACCCACTTTATTGTGCCATCATTGGTCCTAAACACAACGTATTGGTTATATGCACACATTAGTGGGACTCATTGGTCCCAACTAAACACACCTTATTGGGCCATAATTGGTCGTAAACACAACTTATTGGTTATATACACACTTTATTGGGACTCATTGGTCCCAACTGACCCTCATTGCCCTTAAACACACATTATTGGGCCATCATTGGTCCTAAACACAACTTATTGGTTATATAAGACACACCTTACTAGGACTTATTGGTCCCAACCGACCCTCATTGCCCTTCTAAACACTCCTTATAGGGCCATCATTGGTCCTAAACACAACTTATTGGTTATATACACACCTTAGTGGGACTCATTAGTCCCAACTAAACACACATTATTGGGCCATCATTGGTCCTAAACACAACTTATTGGTTATATACACACCTTGCTAGGACTTATTGGTCCTAACCGACCCTCATTGCCCTACTAAACACACCTTATTGGACCATCATTAGTCCAAAACATTACTTATTGGTTATATACACACCTTAGTGGGACTCATTAGTCCCAACTAAACACACCATATTGGGCCATAATTGGTCGTAAACACAACTTATTGGTTATATAAACATCTTATTAGGACTCATTGGTGCCAACTAACCCTCATTGTCCCTAAACCCACTTTATTGTGCCATCATTGGTCCTAAACACAACGTATTGGTTATATGCACACATTAGTGGGACTCATTGGTCCTAACTAAACACACCTTATTGGGCCATAATTGGTCGTAAACACAACTTATTGGTTATATACACACTTTATTGGGACTCATTGGTCCCAACTGACCCTCATTTCCCTTAAACACACATTATTGGGCCATCATTGGTCCTAAACACAACTTATTGGTTATATAAGACACACCTTACTAGGACTCATTGGTCCCAACCGACCCTCATTGCCCTTCTAAACACTCCTTATAGGGCCATCATTGGTCCTAAACACAACTTATTGGTTATATACACACCTTAGTGGGACTCATTAGTCCCAACTAAACACACATTATTGGGCCATCATTGGTCCTAAACACAACTTATTGGTTATATACACACCTTGCTAGGACTTATTGGTCCTAACCGACCCTCATTGCCCTACTAAACACACCTTATTGGACCATCATTAGTCCAAAACATAACTTATTGGTTATATACACACCTTAGTGGGACTCATTAGTCCCAACTAAACACACCATATTGGGCCATAATTGGTCGTAAACACAACTTATTGGTTATATAAACAACTTATTAGGACTCATTGGTGCCAACTAACCCTCATTGTCCCTAAACCCACTTTATTGTGCCATCATTGGTCCTAAACACAACGTATTGGTTATATACACACATTAGTGGGACTCATTGGTCCCAACTAAACACACCTTATTGGGCCATAATTGGTCGTAAACACAACTTATTGGTTATATACACACTTTATTGGGACTCATTGGTCCCAACTGACCCTCATTGTCCCTTAAACACACATTATTGGGCCATCATTGGTCCTAAACACAACTTATTGGTTATATAAGACACACCTTACTAGGACTCATTGGTCCCAACCGACCCTCATTGCCCTTCTAAACACTCCTTATAGGGCCATCATTGGTCCTAAACACAACTTATTGGTTATATACACACCTTAGTGGGACTCATTAGTCCCAACTAAACACACATTATTGGGCCATCATTGGTCCTAAACACAACTTATTGGTTATATACACACCTTGCTAGGACTTATTGGTCCTAACCGACCCTCATTGCCCTACTAAACACACCTTATTGGACCATCATTAGTCCAAAACATTACTTATTGGTTATATACACACCTTAGTGGGACTCATTAGTCCCAACTAAACACACCATATTTGGCCATAATTGGTCGTAAACACAACTTATTGGTTATATAAACATCTTATTAGGACTCATTGGTGCCAACTAACCCTCATTGTCCCTAAACCCACTTTATTGTGCCATCATTGGTCCTAAACACAACGTATTGGTTATATGCACACATTAGTGGGACTCATTGGTCCAAACTAAACACACCTTATTGGGCCATAATTGGTCGTAAACACAACTTATTGGTTATATACACACTTTATTGGGACTCATTGGTCCCAACTGACCCTCATTGCCCTTAAACACACATTATTGGGCCATCATTGGTCCTAAACACAACTTATTGGTTATATAAGACACACCTTACTAGGACTCATTGGTCCCAACCGACCCTCATTGCCCTACTAAACACTCCTTATAGGGCCATCATTGGTCCTAAACACAACTTATTGGTTATATACACACCTTAGTGGGACTCATTAGTCCCAACTAAACACACATTATTGGGCCATCATTGGTCCTAAACACAACTTATTGGTTATATACACACCTTGACTAGGACTTATTGGTCCTAACCGACCCTCATTTCCCTACTAAACACACCTTATTGGGCCATCATTGGTCCTAAACATAACTTATTGGTTATATACACACCTTAGTGGGACTCATTAGTCCCAACTAAACACACCATATTGGGCCATAATTGGTCGTAAACACAACTTATTGGTTATATAAACAACTTATTAGGACTCATTGGTGCCAACTAACCCTCATTGTCCCTAAACCCACTTTATTGTGCCATCATTGGTCCTAAACACAACGTATTGGTTATATGCACACATTAGTGGGACTCATTGGTCCCAACTAAACACACCTTATTGGGCCATAATTGGTCGTAAACACAACTTATTGGTTATATACACACTTTATTGGGACTCATTGGTCCCAACTGACCCTCATTGCCCTTAAACACACATTATTGGGCCATCATTGGTCCTAAACACAACTTATTGGTTATATAAGACACACCTTACTAGGACTTATTGGTCCCAACCGACCCTCATTGCCCTTCTAAACACTCCTTATAGGGCCATCATTGGTCCTAAACACAACTTATTGGTTATATACACACCTTAGTGGGACTCATTAGTCCCAACTAAACACACATTATTGGGCCATCATTGGTCCTAAACACAACTTATTGGTTATATACACACCTTGCTAGGACTTATTGGTCCTAACCGACCCTCATTGCCCTACTAAACACACCTTATTGGACCATCATTAGTCCAAAACATAACTTATTGGTTATATACACACCTTAGTGGGACTCATTAGTCCCAACTAAACACACCATATTGGGCCATCATTGGTCCTAAACACAACTTATTGGTTATATACACACCTTACTAGGACTTATTGGTTCTAACCGACCCTCATTTCCTTACTAAACACACCTTATTGGGCCATCATTGGTCCTAAACATAAATTATTGGTTATATACACACCTTAGTGGGACTCATTAGTCCCAACTAAACACACCATATTGGGCCATAATTGGTCGTAAACACAACTTATTGGTTATATAAACAACTTATTAGGACTCATTGGTGCCAACTAACCCTCATTGTCCCTAAACCCACTTTATTGTGCCATCATTGGTCCTAAACACAACGTATTGGTTATATGCACACATTAGTGGGACTCATTGGTCCCAACTAAACACACCTTATTGGGCCATAATTGGTCGTAAACACAACTTATTGGTTATATACACACTTTATTGGGACTCATTGGTCCCAACTGACCCTCATTGCCCTTAAACACACATTATTGGGCCATCATTGGTCCTAAACACAACTTATTGGTTATATAAGACACACCTTACTAGGACTTATTGGTCCCAACCGACCCTCATTGCCCTTCTAAACACTCCTTATAGGGCCATCATTGGTCCTAAACACAACTTATTGGTTATATACACACCTTAGTGGGACTCATTAGTCCCAACTAAACACACATTATTGGGCCATCATTGGTCCTAAACACAACTTATTGGTTATATACACACCTTGCTAGGACTTATTGGTCTTAACCGACCCTCATTTCCCTACTAAACACACCTTATTGGACCATCATTAGTCCAAAACATTACTTATTGGTTATATACACACCTTAGTGGGACTCATTAGTCCCAACTAAACACACCATATTTGGCCATAATTGGTCGTAAACACAACTTATTGGTTATATAAACATCTTATTAGGACTCATTGGTGCCAACTAACCCTCATTGTCCCTAAACCCACTTTATTGTGCCATCATTGGTCCTAAACACAACGTATTGGTTATATGCACACATTAGTGGGACTCATTGGTCCAAACTAAACACACCTTATTGGGCCATAATTGGTCGTAAACACAACTTATTGGTTATATACACACTTTATTGGGACTCATTGGTCCCAACTGACCCTCATTTCCCTTAGACACACATTATTGGGCCATCATTGGTCCTAAACACAACTTATTGGTTATATAAGACACACCTTACTAGGACTCATTGGTCCCAACCGACCCTCATTGCCCTACTAAACACTCCTTATAGGGCCATCATTGGTCCTAAACACAACTTATTGGTTATATACACACCTTAGTGGGACTCATTAGTCCCAACTAAACACACATTATTGGGCCATCATTGGTCCTAAACACAACTTATTGGTTATATACACACCTTACTAGGAATTATTGGTCCTAACCGACCCTCATTGCCCTACTAAACACACATTATTGGGCCATCATTGGTCCTAAACACAACTTATTGGTTATATACACACCTTAGTGGGACTCATTAGCTAACCGACCTCATTGCCCTACTAAACACACCATATTTGGACCATAATTGGTCGTAAACACAACTTATTGGTTATATACAACACCTTATTAGGACTCATTGGTGCCAACTAACCCTCATTGTCCCTAAACCCACTTTATTGTGCCATCATTGGTCCTAAACACAACGTATTGGTTATATGCACACATTAGTGGGACTCATTGGTCCAAACTAAACACACCTTATTGGGCCATAATTGGTCGTAAACACAACTTATTGGTTATATACACACTTTATTGGGACTCATTGGTCCCAACTGACCCTCATTTCCCTTAAACACACATTATTGGGCCATCATTGGTCCTAAACACAACTTATTGGTTATATAAGACACACCTTACTAGGACTCATTGGTCCCAACCGACCCTCATTGCCCTACTAAACACTCCTTATAGGGCCATCATTGGTCCTAAACACAACTTATTGGTTATATACACACCTTAGTGGGACTCATTAGTCCCAACTAAACACACATTATTGGGCCATCATTGGTCCTAAACACAACTTATTGGTTATATACACACCTTACTAGGAATTATTGGTCCTAACCGACCCTCATTGCCCTACTAAACACACATTATTGGGCCATCATTGGTCCTAAACACAACTTATTGGTTATATACACACCTTTCTAGGACTTATTGGTCCTAACCGACCCTCATTGCCCTACTAAACACACCTTACTGGACCATCATTAGTCCAAAACATAACTTATTGGTTATATACACACCTTAGTGGGACTCATTAGTCCCAACTAAACACACCATATTGGGCCATCATTGGTCCTAAACACAACTTATTGGTTATATACACACCTGAGTAGGACTTATTGGTTCTAACCGACCCTCATTTCCTTACTAAACACACCTTATTGGGCCATCATTGGTCCTAAACATAAATTATTGGTTATATACACACCTTAGTGGGACTCATTAGTCCCAACTAAACACACCATATTGGGCCATAATTGGTCGTAAACACAACTTATTGGTTATATAAACAACTTATTAGGACTCATTGGTGCCAACTAACCCTCATTGTCCCTAAACCCACTTTATTGTGCCATCATTGGTCCTAAACACAACGTATTGGTTATATGCACACATTAGTGGGACTCATTGGTCCCAACTAAACACACCTTATTGGGCCATAATTAGTCGTAAACACAACTTATTGGTTATATACACACTTTATTGGGACTCATTGGTCCCAACTGACCATCATTGCCCTTAAACACACATTATTGGGCCATCGTTGGTCCTAAACACAACTTATTAGTTATATAAGACACACCTTACTAGGACTTATTGGTCCCAACCGACCCTCATTGCCCTTCTAAACACTCCTTATAGGGCCATCATTGGTCCTAAACACAACTTATTGGTTATATACACACCTTAGTGGGACTCATTAGTCCCAACTAAACACACATTATTGGGCCATCATTGGTCCTAAACACAACTTATTGGTTATATACACACCTTGCTAGGACTTATTGGTCCTAACCGACCCTCATTTCCCTACTAAACACACCTTATTGGACCATCATTAGTCCAAAACATTACTTATTGGTTATATACACTGTCACACCCCCAAATAACCACCAACGGAGTTTATACCGTTAAGGGGTGCGGCTAGACCAGGATCCACAACCATTAGTTACAAATACTAAATGAATCAAAGTAAAGTCCAAAAATCAGTTATAAAGTAAAGTCTCAAATACGAACGCAGCGGAATAAGTATTGTCTTAGCACTAACCACGTGCTTTACAAATTCTTTGTTTAAAATTCCCAATTAAGTTTAACAGAAATAAAATTGTCTTCACGTGCCATGCCAACCCGCTCCGGATACTCCTTAGCGATCTGCAAAAGTTTAAACCACGCAAGTGTCAACCTAACGGTTGGTGAGTTCACAGTGGGCTTGTCATGCATTGGCCCGGTCTCATAATCATAATTTGTATCAAGGTATACTTACATAGTATTCGTTTGTGAAAAGCAATGCTAAATGTTATGTCTTAGTTTATAAAGGAATTGTCCGTGACCTACGTCATCGGGTATGAACTAGTTTTGTAAAGTTAAAGTGCTCAACCGATATCGCGGGTAGCTAATCCGTTGTTCCATGCACTAAGGAAGTTTGCACCAAAGCTGACCATAAATTATTGTAGTGGCCGTGCCATCAGTACTGCGGACCTACGTCATCGCGGTTTTGCCTCCCCCGTGTCCTCTCGGGATCACGGTCAAATAGGCTGACATTGTACCTCCGTGCACTCCCCGTGCCACGGGGCGGAGTTTGTCAAACTCCAGTAGATCTACCCAACATCCCCTCGCTTTACAATTAATGGTACAATTTAGTTGAGGAATTTTAAGTTTTTCAAGGCATCCTTAGAAATCATGTGATATCATGTGGTTTAGACTTTAACCTATACTAGCCATATTAAAAAGGTTTGCCGGATTCTCATGAATCTCAAAAATGTTTTTAGTTTCGTTTTAGAAATCGTTGTTTTGGTAATTCGCAAGTGCTTCCCATAAAGCACTTCAAGTTCATCAAGTGGGTGCCGAGCACTCCAAGTTTTCAAGTTTATCAGGGAGGTGCCTAGCACTCTCGAGTTTGTCAGCATTGTTTTACTTTTAGTTAATCGGTGTGACCCAAACGGGTTCACGGTAATCGGGTTAGTGACACTCACCTTTGGTTGCACTGCTACACTTGCTAATAATCCAAGTTTGCTTAACGAAGACCTATGAACACGTTTAGGTCTTAAGTATTAGTTTTTGTGTCTAATCTTTACTTAACGTCACTATGGCCCATAACATAGCACGTTGGAACTATGACTCGACATACAGACACACGACGCCGATGGTTGATCATAAATAAGGGTTCACATATTACAGAAATCATAGCATGTTTCATCATAGCATAATCATGTAAGTCATGGCATAACATTCAAACAAATTGTACAAGTTTGGATTCTGGTTTCAGTTTCGCTAGCAGTTTCGCTAGTCAGTTTCGCTGTGTGCACGGGCAGCACTTTCGCTAGGCAATACCCGATGACACAGTTTCGCTAGGCTAGTTTCGCTCGAAACTGTTGGCACAGTTTCGCTAGCCTAGTTTCGCCCGAAACTGGTTTGAACTTTCGTTCAGGAAATTTCGCTCGGTAGATTCGCTCGAGCTGGTCTGGTTGGTTTACCCGGCGACACTGCAGTTTCGCTGCATAGTGTCGCTGGTTGAAGATATACATAGTTTCGCTGGACAGTTTCGCCCAGAGAACACCACAGTTTCGCTAGTCGCGAAAAATACATAAATCAGCCTAAAAATCAATCTAATAGCTTCCATATTACATGCAATTCACTATCTAGCATACAGAACCATTTACCAACATAAATCAGTAAGCTTTAACACCTTAATCATGCATTTTCATCATCAAAACACTAAAATACATTCAAAACCCTAAAATGACCTAAATAGCATAAATCTTTATCATGGATCAGTTTTACACGTAAAGTTATCAACTTTATGGTAGATCTAGCATTCCTAAGCATTCCTACAGAAGATCTAATGATATCATGAAGGTTTAAGCATGCTTTATGAAGAAATACATAGAAAACACATAAAAATGGCATAAAGGAAGGTTTTGGGACTCACGATTCGATCAGGGAATCGAATGGATGTTGTCTTGAGGCTGAGATCTTGGTTTCTCTTGATGGTTTTCGGCTGACCAGATTTCCAGAGAAGAATGTGTGTGTTTTTGGTGTAAATGAGGCAAATAGGAGGACTAGGGTTTATTAAGATTATTTATATCAGAGGCTAGTTTCGCTGGCAGTTTCGCTGGCCAGGCGAAACTAGCTCTGGTCACGTTTTAACTGATTAACTTAGCCGGCTACCGGGCGACACTACAGTTTCGCCCGGTAGTTTCGCTGGCTGCACAACTCAGGCAATTTTCACAAAATCAAGGAGTTACAATTTGTCATGCTATTCATAATATTAAATCATGCATTTAAATCACTTTGCACATAATGACATTAGTAAATGAACACATAGCACATATGGGCGGGTTGGGTGATCAACCAAAGGTCGTGGACGTATTCGGCCTAGTTATGCATTAGTTACTAAGTTAACACTTATAACGTAACTAACGGAATTGTCTAACGGAAGTAAACCTTGAAATTTTCGGATGTCACATCATCCCCTTGTAATTGGAATTTTCGTCCCGAAAATTATTCTTGCGTCGTAGCATTCACAGCATCAGCTGTCGTCGCTGGGGAAAGAAAGCAAAAGTTTTAGGGTCGTAGCATTCACAGCATCAGCTGTCGTCGCTGGGGAAAGAAAGCAAAAGTTTTAGGGTCGTCACACCCTCCTCCTGTTAAAGGAATTTTGGTCCCTAAAATTAAATCATACCTTGAGTATTCGCGGACGTTTGCTCGAACAAGTGAGGATACTTTTTCTTCATTTGATCCTCTCGTTCCCAAGTATATTCAGGTCCACGCCTTGAGTTCCATCGCACCTTGACGATCGGAATCTTGCTACGTTTGAGGGCTTTCTCCTCGCGTCCCATGATTTCTACCAGTTGCTCAATAAATCTCAAGTGTTCATCAATTTCCAATTCCTCCAAAGGAATTATTTCAGTGTCTTCAGCCAGACATTTCTTTAAGTTCGAGACGTGAAACACGTTGTGAACTCCATCGAGTTCAGCAGGGAGTTGTAAACGATAGGCCACCGGGCCTACTTCCCCGATGATTTCAAAAGGACCAATGTAGCGAGGATTCAACTTTCCACGCTTCCCGAAGCGTATCACACCTTTCCAAGGAGATACCTTCAATAGCACTTTGTCGCCTACCTCGAACTTCAAGGGTTTACGGCGTTTATCGGCATAGCTCTTTTGTCTGTCACGTGCTGCGGCTATCCGTTTTCTGATTTGTATAATCCGTTCAGTCGTATCATGAATGATTTCTGGTCCGGTGAGTCCCTTCTCACCCGTTTCGGCCCAACACACGGGCGATCTGCATTTTCTGCCGTAAAGAGCTTCAAAAGGCGCAGCACCGATACTTGAATGATAACTGTTGTTGTAGGAGAACTCCACCAACGGAAGGTGAGCCTCCCAGTCTTTACCAAAGTCAAGAACGCAAGCTCGGAGCATGTCTTCAAGAGTCTGAATAGTTCGTTCCGTCTGACCATCGGTCTGCGGGTGATAGGCTGTACTCATATCCAGTCTGGTTCCCAGTGCTTCTTGCATAGATTGCCATAATCGAGAAGTAAATCGAGGATCTCGATCAGAGATAATAGTCTTAGGCACTCCATGACGTGCCACAATTCGGTCAATGTACAGCTTAGTTAACTTGTCCATATTGTCAGTTTCTTTCATTGGAATGAAGTGTGCAGATTTGGTTAATCGATCAATGATAACCCAAATCGCATCTGGTCGATTCGATCGATGAGGTAATCCCGTTACAAAATCCATGGAGATATCCTCCCATTTCCATTCTGGGATCTTTGGTTGCTGCAATAGCCCTGAAGGCTTTTGGTACTCAATCTTGACTCTTGAGCACGTTAAACACTTAGCCACATATCGCGCGATGTCGGCTTTCATATTCGGCCACCAATACAAATTTCTCAAATCTTGGTACATTTTATCCGATCCAGGGTGTACCGAATATCTTGACTTGTGAGCCTCGTCCATTACGAGCTCACGGAGATTTCCGAGTAGAGGAACCCAAATTCTGTTCATTATAATACCTGAGTCCGTCGGACTTAACTTCAGAATTTCCATCCACCCCTCGCAGTGTTTCTGCTGCGAAGTTTTCTTCCTTTAAAGCTTCTTGTTGGGCATGGCGGATCCGATCCGGCAATCCCGTGTGGATGGTAAGTTGCCAGCGCTCGCACCCGTCGAGGCTCTCATACTCTTTCCGACTTAAGGCATCAGCCACAACATTGGCTTTTCCCGGGTGATATTTAATTGCCAAGTCATAGTCATTCAGTAGCTCGACCCACCGTCGTTGTCGCATGTTGAGATCCTTCTGATTAAAGATGTGTTGTAAGCTTTTGTGGTCAGTAAATATTGTGCACTTTGTTCCGTATAGGTAATGTCTCCAAATCTTGAGTGCATGAACAACGGCTCCCAATTCCAAATCATGCGTTGTATAATTCTTCTCAGTGTCCTTTAGTTGCCTGGACCCATAGGCAATCACTTTGTCTCGTTGCATCAACACGCAACCAAGTCCTTGAATAGATGCATCACAGTAAACCACAAAGTCGTCAATCCCATCGGGTAACGCAAGAATTGGAGCTGAACATAACATATCTTTAAGCGTTTGGAACGCGCGTTCTTCTTTCTCACCCCATCTGTATTGCACTCCTTTGTGCGTTAAGGCTGTTAAGGGTTGAGCCAATTGCGAGAAACCCTTAATGAACCTTCGGTAATATCCGGCAAGTCCCAAAAATTGTCGGATTTCGGTCGGCGCTCTTGGGGTAGGCCAATTCTTGATAGCTTCCACTTTTGCTGGGTCGACATGAATTCCATTCTGATCGACAATGTGTCCAAGGAACTGGACTTCACGAATCCAAAAATCGCACTTTGAAAACTTAGCATAAAGCTGTTCCTTGCGGAGTAATTCTAAAATAAGACGTAGGTGCTCCTCGTGTTCCTCCCTTGTCTTGGAGTAGATCAGAATATCATCGATGAAAACTATCACAAACTTATCGAGGTACGGCTTGCACACTCGATTCATCAGATCCATAAATACGGCCGGTGCATTGGTTAGCCCAAACGGCATAACCAGGAATTCGTAGTGACCATACCGAGTTCTGAAAGCAGTCTTGGGGACATCTTCATCTCGAACGCGAAGCTGGTGATATCCAGACCGTAGATCAACCTTTGAGAAGTAACTGGAACCTTGTAGCTGATCGAAGAGATCGTCGATTCGAGGAAGTGGATATCGATTCTTGATTGTAACCTTGTTAAGCTCTCGGTAGTCAATACACATTCGGAACGTTCCATCTTTCTTCTTGACAAACAATACCGGTGCTCCCCATGGAGACGAACTTGGACGAATGAATCCCTTGTCGAGTAGCTCTTGAAGTTGTGCGGAGAGTTCGTTGAGTTCACTTACTGCCAAACGGTAAGGTGCGCGTGCAATCGGAGATGCTCCAGGAACTAAGTCGATTCCAAACTCTACTTGTCGAAATGGAGGCAAACCAGGCAGATCTTCAGGAAATACATCTTGGAAGTCGCGGACTATCGGGTAGTCGTCGATTCTGCGCTCGGGAAGTGTCGAATTGGTGACGTTAGCAAGGATCGCGAAGTGACCTTTACGAAGGCACTTTTGAGCTTTGAGAAACGAAATAATACCGGTTACTGTTCCACCTTTCTCACCTTGAACCGTTAACACTTCACCGTCCTTGAGTGGAATACGAACCACTTTTTCTTGACATAAAATTTCAGCTCGATTCTCAGATAACCAATCCATTCCTACTATAACGTCAAAACTACCAATCGGGAAAGGCATAAGGTCGATTCCTAGGGTATGGCCTGCTAGTTCTAGCTTACAGTCCTTAACTATCTGAGTTGTATCATGAAGTTTACCATTTGCTAGCTCTACCACATATTTAGCATCTAAGGCAATCGGTTTAGCATTAATTAACTTAGCAAACTTAGTGGAAATAAAGCTTCTCTCAGCACCAGAATCAAATAATACAGTAGCAAAGAAACCATTAAGGATGAATTTACCGTTAATCACGTTGGCATCATTGCGAGCTTCACCCTGACCCATAACAAAAGCTCTTCCCCTGCCATTTCCACCATTCCCGTTGCCATTCCCGTTACCATTACCTCCACCATTACCATTCCCACCGTTGTTTCCCTGATTTCCATTACCCTGTCTTCTTAGCTGCGGGCAGTCTCTTTTAATGTGGCCTTGAGCACCACACTCAAAGCAGCCACGGGCTCCCCCATTGTTGTTGTTCTGGTTCTGACCGTTGTTGTTCCCATTGCCCCGATTGTTCCCATAGTTGTTGTTTCCATGATTGGTACCAATTGGTTCTTCACCTTCAGGTAGGTCTACCAATTCCCAAACCTTCTGTTTATTGATTTGAAACAATTCCTCTTGCATTGCCTCTACCCAGCTTTCATCTTCCAGAGCATCATTGACCTTTGTGGGTACTTCTTGAGACAGAAATGCAGCATGTAGGCAAATGTTTGCATCAATAGACTTGCTTCTTGTCAACACAGGAGCTGACAAGTCTCCTATAATATTCTCCCTTGGATGATTTTTACTAACTCTTCTATCAGTAAACATTGGAAATTCATGGCTTCTCCCATTGTGAGGAATATTGAGTTGAGGTAGTAACTCAATATTGTTGATTTGTGAAACAGGATCTGAAACTTCTTGAGAACTGGGGACTGAATCTGAGATTAGATGCTCAAAACTGTACTCATTTGACCCAGCATCAGTTGAATCATTGGATTCATTGTTCTCAAAATTTTCTGAAAAATTGTTTTCCGGTTGAGTGTCAACCGGAGATTCTACTGTCACAGGATCCGTTTGAACTTCAACCGGAAGTTCAACCGGATGAATTTCTGCATCAGCAATAACAATTTCAGAGACTTTCTTTGAATTGTTGGGTGTCACAGGCTTGGTGCTGAGTGATGAAAAGAAGTTAGGTCGCATTTGCAGGCCCTTGGTATTCATCTGCCAGATATTCTCAGCTGATCTCATGTGATTCTGCTTATGTTCCTGTTCCTGCACTGTTGAACTTAATGGCTTCTCAATGGTAAAATTGAAAGCAGAGGTTAGTGCATCTATATCAAATAACCAATCCGGTTGAGATACAAAGTTGTTAAGAGATTTCTCATTAAAAGACACATTAATGGTTTCCTCAACAATTTTGGTACTTTTATTGTATACTCTGAATGCTTTTGACACACCAGAATATCCAACAAAATACCCTTCATCTGCTTTTTCAGCAAACTTAGGTAACAACCTATTAGTTATCAAGATAGTAACAGGACATCCAAATGATTTGAAAAAGTAAATGTTAGGTTTTCTACCTCTCCAAAGTTCATAAGCAGTTTTATTTTTACCCTTAACAATCAAAGTCCTGTTTTGGACGTAGCAAGCAGTATTTACTGCTTCTGCCCAAAATATCACAGGTAACTTAGAATCTGCCAACATTGCTCTAGCAGCCTCAATTAATGTCCTATTTCTCCTTTCTGCAACACCATTTTGCTGTGGAGTTCTAGGAGCACTAAATTGTCTAAGAATACCCTTTTCCTCACAAAATGAATTCAAAACATGATTTTTAAATTCAGTGCCATTGTCACTTCTGATTGTCTTAACTTTCAGTTTTGCTTGATTTTCCAAAGATACAATTAGTGTTTTTAACAATTCAGCAGTTTCATCTTTTGTTTTTAAGAAAAACACCCAAGTATATCTTGTAAAATCATCAATGATGACAAAACAGTATGACCTTTTTCCCAAACTCATCACTCTAGTTGGACCAAACAAATCCATGTGTAAAAGTTCTATGTCACACCCCACTCCGCGGCCGCCACCGCGGGGAGGGTGTGGGACCGACTGCCCGTATCAGAACACGCGGAAGCAAACAGATACCTTATCTTAGAACGGGCTGACCAGTCCAAACAATGAAACGACGGGACATACCCAAGCGTCAACCACCTATGAGGGGGTTACTTATATTCTATCTCATTGGTGCACTATTGTATTCTCTGCGTTTCATTGGGCCCAGGTTCTCTAAGACTGGTACAACACCGTAGACCGCGAACTTAGGCTACCCCAACTGCTAGGTCTTGCACACATCAAGTCTAGCCCATCCCCGCCTATCCTTCAGATCAACCCAGTAGTTACTTACCTGCATATGAACCAAAAACACGTCAACAACAAACGTTGTTGGTGAGTCGTAGCAGTTGACTCCAAAATAGTCTAAAAACATTTCCAATACATAGTGCCTGTGATAAATACCATTAGGGTCAAACCAGCAATCGGAGGAAACTCGGAGCGACTTTCCCGAGCCCCTCCTCATGTTTCAAACATATACGACATCACCCGTTCAACCAACACAAGTAACCAAAAGGGGCCCAAAACAACGGGTATGCGACACCTTGATCTACCTACACAGCTGTGAGGATACGCATATGCCTCGTGGCCTTGCTCCTCAATTCCAGGAACAAAACAAGAACGGCCTAAATTGACCCTACGCTTCCCAAACGCGGTAACACCGCAGGTACCGAAACATAAACGCGGTGGGATTCCGCCGGCACCTCAAGTCACGATATATAACACAGCACAGTATTGAACACAAAAACAATGTTTAGACACAGTTCATATGCACCCCAAAAACATGATAAGTTAAAAAGGGGAAACTACAACTCACAGTTGGTCCAGCATACAAATTGAAGGTTAGGCAACTCGACAATGCATCAAGCTCGGAGAATCTGATGACCTAAACAAACATAGGTACCTTTAATTTAACACAGCAATAATACTGGTTAGGCTCGGTTGTGCTCCGCGCCCAAAATATACGATGCGTCCGTAGGTTGAAGTTCCGATACGACCGGATGTCCCAATACAGTCATACGGCTTAACCCGGATGCAATCGCATTTATCTGTCTATTTCTAAATAGACAGTTTCTGTCGGACACAGTGGTATTGCCCTTAGTGGCAATACAACCGTGTGGCTTGATGACAGATTGTTTATTCTAACGAAACGCTCGGATCTCGAACGATTACATTTTATTATCCTTAGAATATTCCCTGAAGTCATAACTTAAATATCTATACATAGATACTTATTCAATTACATTTCTCATGATGTTATGCCTTTTGTAAAGGTGAAAGCGTAGCTTTTGTCCACATAAAATCATAAGCTTGTTTACATAAAATCATAACTTTGCTTACATAAAATGATAACTTTTGTTGCATAAAATCATAGTTTTGATCAACATAAAGTCATAACTCATATAGAGGTTCCAAACCGAATATTATATAAATTTATATAGTCTCGTCTTCATCTGGTTTTATGTTTACAAAACCTTGTATAATTTACATAAAATGATACAAGTTTTCCAATTTATTATTTATATGAAATCATACATTTTATTACTTACATAAAATCATACATTTCATTAACATAAAATGATATTGTTTATCTACATAATCTTATAATATTTGTTATCACAAAACTATAATTTTATTACATAAAATGATAACTTTTATACATATGTTTATTCATTTACATAAAATCATAGATTTTTATCATCATAAATCATACATTTTATTTACGTTGCCTCATAATCTTTACTATCATAAAATCATAATTTTTGTTACATGAAATGATAACTTGATTAGTCATAATTTTATGATATGCCTTAACCTTAAATGAAACCCAAAACTTTATATATATGTATTTTTGTTATCACTAACATTTTAATTATAATACTTTCATATCTACAAGACGTTCCTCACATGACGGGTATCCAATATTACTAAAATGCGAACCAAGTAACGAACACGGTTATACCTTCCGGTCGGTTTGCAAACCCGGACCCGGTTAACCGTAAAACGCGTAACACATCCGAATCAAACTCATGAGTAGTCCATCTCGATTAGTTTTTCGCCACGAACAAGAATCCGGAGTCGGTTTTCTATGTTGACCTCGTTTGACCAGTCAAAGATGTTGACCAGATTCATTAACTGAGTTGACCGGGTTGACTCAGAACCGAGTCGACTCAGTTTTACCCAAGTAGCATCCAAACATACCCAAATCAGTTTGAACCCTTCCCAAAAGCGTCTAGCCTTGAAATCCGCCACCACCATCGCCCTTTAGCTTATGTCCGGCGCTCGGAGACCGCCACAGCCGCGGTTGCCGTCGCGAACCGCCGTGAAACCACCACTACCATCATCTCATCCTCATCAAATACCAACAACCATCACCGATCTGTACATGCATGGTGGATCGGGACTTAGAAGGGGGAATAAAACGGGAAAAATGAAGGAAACCGAGAAGATGTACAAAAAGAAACTTACCATCGCGGAACACGCTAAAGAGCAGAAAAGGGGAGTCGTCGCCGCCCCAGCGGCAACCCTAGCCGTCGCCGCCGCCTCTTCTTTCCTCTCGTCGCGACAGAAATGAAACAGGGAAAGTTTGGAGCGAACGATGGCGCCGCCGCCGCCATACGGCGGACCCTAGCCACCTCCACGGCTGTCGCCGCTTTTGCTATTATTCGCGACCCAGGAACGACCCAGTGGGTCTCGGTTTACACACGGGAGAAAGAGAGGAGAAGATTTGGGTCATAAAACCCTAGCGCCGCCGTGTCTCCTCCGGAGAATGCCGCCGGACCACCATGAGCCGCCGCCGGCCGGACGGATGCAGGTCACCGGAAAACCGGGCTCTAGCCCCTTGTCTCTGCTCTCTCTCGAACACACACACTTAGTGTGTTTTTACTTTTTGTTCAAATGAAAGTTTATGGAGGATAAGGGTTCTAAATACTTGGTATTAATTTGTGTGGTCCACAATTCAACTGGTAGATATATATCGCAGTGTCTGACACGTTATACGTTTAAACGTCACGTATATTACCCGTGATAATCTAACGCGGCTGAAATACTATAAAGCCCTAATAATTATTATCGGAATACTTAAAACGTCAGATTAAATATAATCTGGTGAATATTCGGTTAAACTCGCGGTATAAAGCGCGTATACGACGCATATACCGTTTACCTCCGTTTCGCGAACCGAATATATCCCCACGACTGTAATTCACCGAAAACACTCAGAAAAATATCTATAACCTCGCAGGGTCGTTAAACCAGCTTAAACAACTAAACAGTCAATTTCGGTTATTCTCTCGTAACCAAACGGTTTACCAATTTCACCGTTTCTTACACCGATTCCTACGGTTATCCTTTCTATCGATCAGAACATCGATGATCAAGTATCTGGCACTTCCAAACACTTTAATTCGGTCTCAGTGACTATTCTGTCACTGCCGTTGACTTATGCGCGTTAAGCGCCGTTTGCCGTTTCTGTTCGCACATACTTCATGTAAACATCTGAATAGACTTTCTAACAAATATTAACGTCCATGTTAATATATCCATTCTCATAATCACTCGAACCAGCGTACTTACATTAACGTTCGGTTATCCGGCACGATTACCGATTAGACAACGAACTTAGCCGGTTTACACCGAATTCAGCTCTTATCGCTTCATAACATTTCCAATTGCATAACAATCACCCAGAATACTTCTTACAACTTATCCGGACATCAGTTATTTGAATTGGGCCTTTGTTGGGCCGCAAATCTCTAAATGGGCCTAACGGGCCTAACTGGGCTCAACAGTCCAGTTTATTAATCGGAAAAATTTCCCTCCGATTTACCGGAATTAACCAGGTGTTACATT